>JAXGGA010016768.1:0-25926 GCA_038373865.1 Uloborus plumipes | reverse complement strand
TGTAGTATAAATTTTCAGAGAATCGCTCATCTGTTTTGAGCAAGAGATAGTTCTTCATGATTCATCCCAAAAAAACAAAAATCCACAAGAGCCTATTTATAATTTGAACTTTTCTAACTATTTTCTCAAGAATTTTTAAATTACGCTCTCCTTGCCTCATATGTTACATTAGAAGCATAAGCATGTACTTATCGAATGTTAATGTTCAAGGAGAGAATTACGCCTTTAAAAAAGCATTGTACACCGCAGCTAATTTTTTTTCGTATGTAATTATCGCATATTTTTCATCCGAACTTATTTCTACAAATCTTAAGTAGAAACGTCTAATGCCCCCACTCTTATTTTCACTGAAATAAGTAGGACTTTTCAATTAGGGAATTTGTATTCAAGCATTAGTGGAAAATATGCATCATTATGGGAATAAAAACGGTATTATTTTTTTTCCATCCACTTGTGTCTTGAACAAAAAAAAGTAACACATTTTAACTTTATAATTTTTCCTTGAAAACCCACTTTTATTAAAGGAACTTAATATGTTAATTTCTTATCTTTATGAAGTTTATACTAACACCCAGGGCCGTAACCAGACCTTAGTTTCGGGGAGGGTTTTATCAAACCTATTTCTCGTGAAATCTATAAAGTCAATAAAATTAGATTTCATGTTCGATATTCTGTTGATTTTTGTTACAATAGATGTTAAAAGGGTATTAATATGAAAAATGTGAAAAAAAGTCTCATCTTTCAATGAAAAAGAAATCTGGACAGATGAGTTTGCTCATTTACGCGCATTCGAAGGAGTACTTTTGAAATTTCTGTCTTACGGACACTCATAATATGTGTTAAATATAGAGTTTGGTACTTACAAATTTGAAGAATTTTGGTGTGTGTTTTTTTAGTGGTATTAAAAATTCGAAGTGAAAGGTGTGTTGTTAAGAAATTATGTTTGCAATAACTATATTAAAAAAAAAACGAAAAATACACCTAATTGGTACAATTATTCAATAATGGTAATTTCATTTTTCAAATGCAGTTTTAAAGTAAATAAGAAAATTAAAATAAAATAGCAACAATATTTTTTTCAGTGAAAAACTATGAAAAGCATTTTTGTAATAGTTTTGAAAATTTTCGGTGGGGGTTTGAACCCTAAAAACCCACCCCTTAAATACGGCCCTGCAAACACCAATAAGATAATAGATATCCTATGATTGGAAAAAATATAGCAAGGAAGAATACTTTTGAAGATCTGAAAATTAATTTGTTATTCAAGGCAAACTTTCAAAGACTAAAAGCTTTTAGCATTTTTCAGATAAAGACTTTACTGTTTTAATTTAAAAAATAAGTTTAAAAAAGCATTTATAAAACACTAAAATTGTATACATCATATTTTAGAAGTTTAACATAGTCAAAAAAAAAAAAAAAAAGACAATCTTATGCAAATATCCTTTTGTACAGGACAAATTTACTTTTACCCTTTTTTTCTTTTGATCATTGATACTTGTGTTTGGCTACTTTATGCTTGAAATCGTTTAACATGAGCCTGAAAAAGCTATTTGCACTCATTTGCATTGTAGAAAAGCAACAGCAATCCTTAACTGCCCTCAAGAAATACTTCCCGAAAAATGCGGAGAAACAACAGCAGAAGCCATGGATGAGATCTTTAACATTGCTTTGAAGAGCGAAGTAGCGACTGCATGTCAAGGCGTATCATCCGGGGCTCTTTCAAATTTGCGTACATATAACAATCTGGGCAACAGTTAAGTACATCATCAATTTTATGTTCTCTTCAAATGGGTTACAATAATTGTGGTACCGCCAAGAAAGGTAAGAATTCACGCAATCGTTTGTTTTGTCGACCTGCGCTGAAAAAAGATTTGTAATAATAACAAGATAATCATCGAAAAATAGGTTCCATGGGCAACCACGATACAAGTAGTGGACAGGCAAGATGCATTCGTGCGGCGGCGCGAAACATCCTTCATAGTGATTGGTAAAGTAGTTGCATCCTCATAAGCTACGTTTTTGCCTACTTCAGATTCATACGCTCATGGCAGCAAGTGATTTCACCTACGGAATTGTGTATTAGGGCGTATCACAAAAAAAAAAAAAAAATGGGGGAAATTCAAAATTTCAAGTTGATAAAAGTTGACACTGTATTCACATAGTTATCAAAAAATTTTATTTTGAAGTTGAAAAATATTTAGGTCTGCCGGGGGATTAACTTGAAGTTTCAAGTTAGTCAAAACGATGATTTTTTGAAAAAATGCATAAATTTTGTGTAAAGCAAAAATAATTATTTCAGTGCAAAAATGGACTACTTAAGGTGCAACCTATCCATAAAAAATGCATTGGAGCTAAAATTTAAGTTTCAGGTCTCCAGAAATCGTTATGAAAAATCTCACATTTTTGCCAGTTTGTTGTATTTTTAGAAAATTTGCCCATCCTACATAATGATTTCTAATATTGCATTAAAAGCACAAATATTGCAGTACAAAGCTTTGAAATAGCGAGATGACTACTGTACAACTACTGCAGTACAGTATTACAGTCTGAGTTCAAGGTCATATAGCATCCTCGTGACTTAGGAGAAAGATGCCACTTCGTATATGTATCTGGTTGTAGAAGATCTATGTGTAAACACCTCAAACATTGGTAGTCTGAAAAATTTGCATAGGGCACGAAAATTAGAAATCTCGCTACTTGGAGAAGAAGAATCACGATTATCGTATACCATAAAAATTCCCACATCCAAGTTTTAAAATTTAGTATGAATTGACTTTCTAAAAATGAAAATCTTACCCTCCTGTATTCAATAGTCAGTATTGACTTTTATTACTTATTTATCCACTTCATGTAAAATTTATTCAAATTTGAATGAAAAGAGAAAATACATTACCAACTACTTTTAATGTTTCCTAGTTTTGCTAAAAAATATTTGCTAAATAATAATTAATAGAATGATTAAAATTGAAATGTTTGCATGAAAAGATGTGAAGTTGTCGTTCGCAATAAAAAACCATTAAAAAAATTTCCGTCTTTAGAATTCATGAAAATGGCAGCTTGTGTAGATATCAAGAAGACGGTTTCTAAAAAATGTTTTCAAGAATTTCTAACCGATTCCCATGCTGTAATAAAGAATATGTGTTGGTGAGTACTACTCTTCTTCGTTTAGTTCTTAAGCTATTGATATTTGACATCTCTGCACATTAAATAAACTCAAGCCAGTGGCGCTTGTAGCAAAGGTGTCAGCCGAGGTGTTAATTTGTGGCGTAACTTCCCACCAAAAAAAAAAAAAAAACTTGAAACGTGCTACGTAAACATCAAATTCATATACATATTTTTTTTAAACTCCTTTTTATACCATTGATGTAATGAAAGTTAGGCTAGCTAATTTTTCTTCAAAAAGCGAATATGAATTATGAACACATTGTGGAATAAACTGAATATTAAAACTATCTATACATGTATAGTATTTGATAGGTGAAATATAAATTAAAATATAGTGGGGACGGGGAGGATTTCATAATTGAAGGATGTATATTTTGCCTAAACTCTTAACTCCATTATCTGTGTCACCCACTCCAGAAGGGTGTCAAGATTTCGAACTCTTGATTTTTTTTTTTATTTATTTTTTTTTTTTTTGGGGGGGGGGGGGACTTTTTGCATACTAGTACCGCCGTTATTGTTATAGTACTTAATTCATCGTTCTTAAGTTTCGTTTACCGATGTAATGAGATATATGCCGACAGAGAATATTCGAATAAACTCCTTTATGACCAGATGGTAATGTAATAAATTTTAAACTTATAGTAGTTGAAAGAAAATTAGTTTTAAATTGATGTCCACTTCTAATTTAGTTTATTTTACATGTATAGGAAGTTATGAAAAACAAAAATTTTGTTATAGTGTTACTGTAAGAAAACTTGCAAAATAAATAATAGTTACGCGTATTTCCGTAATTATAGTTATTATTTATTTTTGCCGTGTCCATTTTATTAAATCACCGGGGAAAGCAAACATTCTATAAAAAGAAATGAGTGAGGGATATTTAAAAGAAGCTTTAACAGTCAAAAAGTGTTTGTTATTATCTCATAATCATGTTAGCTGTATTTCGGGTATAAAAACTAATTCCCAATCACTTTTTCTTTCCAGTGAATATGACGATCTCATCAAGTGTATGACCAGAGATTCGGACGAATGCGTTTCCATGTTCGCCAATGTTTCCTTTTTCCGAAATGTGCTTTCCCTCGGTGAAGATAAATGTAACGGCGTCGAAAATTGTCCTCTAGATAATACTGATGAAAAGGATCATCAATTTGAAGATCACAATTACGATTTAGTTGAAACATCTACAAAAGAGATGAATTTATATTCGTCTGAAACATTAGCAGTAGGTCCGTGGAAACAAGAAAACGTGACTACTCTAGTCACAGAGCTTGTCCATGCAATCCACGAGAATAATACTGAACCCAGCATTGCTAAAAAAATATTATCAAGTACAACTTTCACTCTGAACGAAGTTGAAAGAGAAGAAAAAAATGCTGAAGGAATAAATAGAATAACTTTCCCTCCAAAGAAGGGTACTAAAACTAAAACAGAACTGGAAAATGTATCTACTTTCGAAAATACAAGATTTGCTTCTACTTCAGTGTCCAATGCTCCTTATAGAGAACCTGTTAGTAGTAGCACAATTCCATCGCCCTGTACAAAAGTCAAAGTGGACCCCATTTTCGTTCTTTTGCTGTTATTAATAGCAATTTTTCATTAAAACTTTTATTGAAAACTTAATTTTACCAGCATTGAAGTAGCCTTGAGAAAAGGCAAAGTACTAAAATGCAGCTGTGTAGATTTTCTCACTTTTTTTATCAACTTAGTGAGAAATTGTGTTCAATGTTTTTTTTTTCTTTGTAACATTTGTTACGTTAAAAATTGTTCATTTTTACATCAGTCTTCAAAACTAAAATTTGTCTATTATTGTTCTTAAGTGGTCCAATTTTCAGGAATGTTCCCACTTGACCATCTCAAAAATCAAATGTTTTTCCTAGTGATATTTTAAGTACCCAACGTTTAATTTTGCACATTGCCAAATTGCAGAGCATGGCATAAAATTCAAAGTTTGGGCTTAATTTTACTTAGCAATATGATGATAAACCGAAATAAACGTACATTTAAAGCGTATTTTAAGTCTGAAATCCAACTTTTTCGTCAGGTTTTCAATAAACGTCTGTGAAAATAGATGTTTCTGTAAAATTTCATTTTCATAAAAGTCCGTGAAAATATTGATGTTGTGCACAAGAGGTTCTTTTTGAGCTTATGTCCTCTAAGTCAACCAGAAAGTACATTTTCACATGTGAGACATATCATAATCTTGACACCGCACAAACACTCACACTTCCTTGATTGTCTTAAAACAGCGATTGCTCTGAAAATATGGGTGGGAAAATGTGAGTACAAATCCAAAATTCAATTTTTCTTAACATTTCTTACCCAAGAGTGCGGTGTACTTCATCCAATAAATTATTTTACTTGGGCGTTATCGAAGTACCACTTCTTTATAGATTTCACATGCTTGAGAACATGAAAAACAAATAATATTTTATGCTGTACCTTTCGTCACTGTTTGTTGTACATATCACGTTTTAATTGTAATACAGTTATTTTTAAGCAAAAGACATTTTTTATCTTCTTTACCACTTATTTGGTGCTTTTCGGATTATCCGCAATTTTCGTTATCCGCGATACCCTTGCCACCCAATTCCGCGGATAATCGGAAGTGTGCTGTATCTAAATTTTTAGGCATTTTGGAAAATTTATCTCTTGTAGCGTTACTTTTTGTCTCGTATTAGAAAGAACAACTTTTGTACAACAAAAACATAGTTTCATCTTGGTAAAGCTGTTTCTAAGAAAGCAAAAAAGCTTTTGAATTGAATGTAGTAGTTTAAACACCTAAGCGCAGACAAATACTTCTGTTTTAATTTGAGTAATTTACTGTTACAAATGCCAAGTTTGGAACAGTATTGTTATAATATAGTTAAGACTTTTGTGTTTTTTGTACGAAATTTAAATAAGTCCTAACTGACACATGTAAAACGAAAGGTGCCTAAAATCCTTAATCCTGAAATCTGCCTGTCCTCCGTAGCGGTTTCCGCATTTAAAATAAATTTATAATTTGGGTTTTCAGACAAATAATTGATTTTTAGTCAAAATATTTTTGAAATATTTAATTTTTGAATGCATTTAAATAAATTAGAGATTCAGTTTGAAAAATTATGGGATGTACACCGAAACTTAAAGTCAGATTAGCACATGAAGCTGATAAGATCTTGATTTAAAGTTTTGCTCACGTGACTGATATTTTAAGGTAGCTTTAGGAAAGAACAATCATTGATTTCTGAGATGATCAATCATAACATTTTGACAACTGTCAAATCGACTTGTAATTTCCTTCTATTTTATGCGTTTTAATCTTCGTACCAATGCGTTATTTATTTGTTTATTTAATTTTATCATATTATGTTTTTTTTTTCCTTTTTTTATATATACTTTTGTAATGTAATTTTTAAATGCAGCGTTTGCATTTAAAAAATCCATTTACTGCGATTTACAAACTGCAAAAGATTCATTATTTTAAACTAGTTTCTTTAAAGAAGCTAGTTTAAGAGAGAGCGGCCGTGACATAAAATTCCGCTTTTAGATATATCACAGGATAAATTAACCGTTCAAAAATTTGGGAAAAAATACCAATTAAGTTAAGAACTTAATTATTTAAGGTTTTCTAAAGCAAAAGACATGGCGCTTAAAGGGTTAAAACTAGTTTGTCTCGGTTTTTCAGAATTGAACACATTTTGCACACACTAACAAAGTTTTGTCAATAAATATATTTCTCTTTCTGTTTTGGATAAGTTCATTACTACTTGCATACATTTCTTTCAAACATAGGATTATTTGAAATGATAGACTCTTAGAGTTGAAGTTCCATTTACTTTCAAGAAAATTATGTTTTAAATTTGTAATTCTGTGTACACAGTTCGTACGGCACTTGATACCTGTACTACACAAACTACATAGTTTTTGGTTCAAATTATTTCTTGGTTACTTTTTTGGCAATAAAGTTATTATTGTTACATATATTTGCATTTATTGTCATATTTATAAAACAAATATCTGCATTGCCTTGAAAAGTATTTGTACAATTCCTTTAGGGGAGAGCGGGGTTAAAAGTTCGCGGGTAAGTTGTTCCCTTTGAAATACAAAGAAAAAAGATAAATGCATTTTGTAAATAAGTCGAGAAATAGAATGTTACAGCGTACAAATGTCAGCCATTTTAGTCTTCCCAGTGGGGTCCGGTTTGTGCTTAAAGGATTCCAGTGAAGCTTTATTTTCAAGTAATTAACGTTAGAAAGCAAAAACGTCGTAGTAAGTATGAGAAAAACAACTAATTATTTGAACAATATTGTGAAAACCCTTGAATAAAGTTTTACTTATGGGCCAATCCATGGTTACGGTCGTTTCATTCGCACAACTTCAGCTGCTCATATTTTATTCACAAATGCAGTTAAAGTTTTAATGAAAACAGGGAATGATAAAGCTCCCCCCCCAACATGATTATCACCAAGCGTTAGTTTGAAATTATTAGTGGAAGTTGTAGAAAAATCTCGAAAATGTGTGGTTACGGTCGTTTCAAAAAAAAGACATGGTTTTTTGAGTGCTATCAAACACTGCCACTTTTCTGTGAATCTATTGCACGTATGATCTTCTGGAGTTTTATAATAATTGCTAAATAAATAAGGAATGATATCATACAAAGAACTTAGCTTTTTTGTTGAAAAATAAATTTTTATGAATTTTTTATTGCGGTTACGGTCGTTACAAAAGCGGTTACGGTCGTTTCACGTCTGACTATTTTCAATATGTATGTTGCTAAAAATGAGTAAACGGCTATTTTAATTCATTTTTCCGCCATATATAAAGTCAAATAATAGACATATGAGCAGAAAGGTTCTCCAGTTAGTTCATTTGATAAGATATAATCTTCAATTGATTAATATAGACTTTGGAAGCTTTCAAATCCCTTGAGCTACGTTTTCCCATGAAACTTCACCAGAATACCAACACCTCCCAGTCTCTCTTCAGATATTTTAGCTCCACTAAATCCTCATAATCATCTGTGACTTGAGCTCTGTATTTCTTCAGTACTCTGCTTAGAAAAATTTCTACAAATTCACTTATTACGTAAATGGTATTGATTGTACCGGGCACCTTATTGCTTCAACTACAAGTGTTCGTTTCATTAAACATTTTTAAAGTACTCACACATTAAGATTTTTTTCTGCGAAACTCATTTGCCCTCGTCCTCCCTTTATCGAGATATAAATTTTAAAGGCTTAAATTTAAGTGAAGCTCCAAATTTAAAGACTTCTGGGGAAATAGAAGGCCTACTATTTCACCATCTGCATGTGATAGGACAGCTATCAGCAAAGCATGCGAAAAGATGTCTTCCATTATAACCTGAAACTCGCTAAATTTTGTGACTTTATTACAATTTCGGCAGACTTTAGGACTTTATAATTCGAAAACGAGGAGGTGAAGGCAAATAATTTATAAATCCAGCAAAATGTTTTACTACAATGTTTCAAATGCAAATAACTTAATTTTTTTTCATTATTTCACTTTTGTATGGTTTCCTGGTGAACATCAAATCTGTACCTCAGAACCAGACTAACGTAAGTCCATTTTCGTCATTTTTCAGTAGAGGGGGAAAACGATGTATTCGACAATCGTTTTTCCCCTCTAACGAAAAATGACGAAAATGGACTTACGTTAGTCTGGTTCTGAGGTACAGAAATGACCCCTGAGCCAAATTTGTCTAAGAACTGACGTAAACGGTATTTATAGTAGGAAAGCTCCTTTATAGGAGCTTTTTCACGTTATAAGAGATGAATACTCCCAAAGTAACTTTTAGATGCATCAGTGGACTTATGTACCAAATTTGGCAAAGATCCGACGTGAACTGTGAATTTAGACCTAAAACATGTAACACCCGTAACCAACATAGCATAAAAACGAAAAGGTTTCTTGAATAAATTAGTAGTGCACTTTTTTAGAGGGAATGAGTACACTGTAAAACCCAAATGGCAAACTTCTACTTCAAATAGTTATTGTTACAGAATAACAAATACTTGTTTTCGGTTACGGTCGTTACAAAGCTTCTAGATAATTTTTGCCTACCTGTAATTAAAAACTAATACAACCTACAAAGAAATTGATTGCTGGAAAATGTCAAAGGGGATGCTTACTAAAGCACTATAATTCGTTATCTTCCAAATTGAACCCGGTGTGGCCAGGGTCTAGGCTGGAAACTTGATAATTTTTAACCGAAAAAATGGATTAGAAAAAACGCAACTTTAGGACGTTAAAACCATGTTTACAGTAAAAACTAGGATATTTTACCCTTTGAATTAGGAAACTATGCTTTCTTGTGAATAAAATGACATATAACATGTTATTGTTAAGTGAGTTTCATATTTTGATGTCTATGTCCTATTTCTCATGGATTGGCCCTTATATCAACCAGTTTCTTTTTTTTCAGAAAATTATGTTTTTAATAAGTTTTTCATCTTGCAACATAGTTAAATTCGCAATCAGCATCGTCATTCTTCGTCTTGTTAATCTCGGAACAATTTACCCCCAACCAAGGAAGATACTTTCCCGAAAATCTGTACACTCGTTTCACGAAGTAACTCATTACTGAACTTTATATGATATTCCCAGATAGTTACGATGAAGGATGATCAAAAAACGTTTCTGGTTCCTTCAATTTTCAGTAAAGCATATCAAATGAAGCATATGTTATATGACATAAGTAACAGAACAATTCTGGCGTGCTAAGCGCAAAAGTGGTATCTGCAGTCGACCTCAAACTGAGATAAAATCCTTTAAAGTTGTGCGCCACCATGTATTTGATTCAGATGAAACTTTTTCAGAATTTTTTAAAAAATATTTCCCGTTCTCAAATGAACATATATTATTGCATATAGCTAAAATATGGCACAAAGAGCCATCTGGTGGTGATAACTCAATTTTGTTAAAAGGTGCAGATACGACATTTGTGCTTAGCACGGCAGAATTGCTCGCTTGTTTCTCAATAAATTTTTGAAAATGTGAATTTTCGCAAGTGCTGAAGTTTTTTGTTCGCCATTACAAATGTTACTTTGAAAGTCCGAAATCTAGTGAATGTCGACATTAACCCGTGATAATCCATCTGGTTTATAAGTGTATGAGCAGACAGATCTCTCGTTCTAGAAAATTCTTTTGTCATATGGTTAATACACTAGGTGGCCAAAAGTATCCGGACACTTTCAAAAATTTACATTTTTACATATAGCTGGAGAAATAAGTGATCAATTGTTCTTTAACTTTAGTCATACAAAATATAGGCTTCACCGAACATTTCCAAGTTGAAATTAAATTACCCTTGCATTTGGGAGACGATAAGAAGGGGGGTCGAAAGAATAACCGCTTTTTAACCATAACTCTTTGAAAATAGCTCGGAATAAGCTGTGCATTTCAGTAATTAATTAGCATACTATGTATAATTACTATACAAATTCAAATGAACGCACCACTCTTACTTCCGAAGATATGAAACATTTTTTTAAAAAAGGCAATTTTATTTGAAGGGTTTTTGCTCATAACACGCAGAGTTTTTGATCAAACCTTATCAAAACTTCAGGAAAGATGACAAAATACAAGAGAAAGAACATACTAAAACGGTTTTTAAAAATATTAAAAATCCGATGAGATATGAACGTTAAAAGGAAAAAAAAATTCACGGCGCATGCGCGAACGACAGAAATTTATAACTACGAAAATATTGTAGCCTGGTATATACTGCATTTTATAAAAAAGTTCCAGTTGAATATCATGAAAATTGAAAAAGATATCAGCAATCTAGTGAGCTGTATTTCATTCATTCGCAGACAATACATACATAGTGAGGGTCTGCCCACAAAGAGCTATTTTTAAAATAAAGGTTATTTCGTCATCGTTCAAAACCAACGTTTCAGGGGGTCTCCGGATACTTTTGGCCACCTACTTATAAGGTCTTTTTGGCCGAATGGGCGAAATGTGACTTCTATGCCAAATATAAATTTTTAAACAGTATACAATTTAACATTGAAAAATATGCTCGATTGTCCCCACACTATTTGTGAACAACCCCTCTCCATTTATGAATTGACTGCAAATGAATGAATTACAGCTCATTAGATCGCTGATATCTTTTTCAATTTTTACGATATTCAACTGGAACTTTCTTTATAAGATGCAGTATACACCAGGCTACAATATTTTTGTAGTTATAAATTTCTGTCTTTCGCGCATGCGCCGTGCAAAATTATTTCCTTTTAACGTTCATATCTCATCGGATTTTTAATATTTTTAAAAACCGTTTTAGTATGTTCTTTCTCTTGTATTTTGTCATCTTTCCTGAAGTTTTGATAAGGTTTGATCAAAAACTCTGCGTGTTATGAGCAAAAACCCTTCAAATAAAATTGCCGCTTTTTAAAAAATGTTTCATATCTTCGGAAGTAAGAGTGGTACGTTCATTTGAATTTGTACAGTATTTATACATAGTATGCTAATTAATTACTGAAATGCATAGCTTATTCCGAGCTAGTTTCAAAGAGTTATGGTCAAAAAGCGGTTTTTCTTTCGACCCCCCTTCTTATCGTCCCCCAAATGCAAGGGTAATTTAATTTCAACTTGGAAATGTTCGGTGAAGAATATATTTTGTATGACTAAAGTTAAAGAACAATTGATCACTTATTTCTCGAGTTATATCTAAAAATGTAAATTTTTGAAAGTGTCCGGATACTTTTGGCCACCTAGTGTAGTAATGACTCTTTATTAGTGTGTTTTTGAATTGAAAAGAGGAAATGTGCAATCAAAAATATGAGGAGGGGTATCAACAATTTAGGGTATTGCTTTGAATTTTGCGATATAGTGGTTATTTCAGCTTCTTGACTTTTAATTAGCTTACTAGAGACACTGGTCGAGATTTAAATCTGATGATGACTGTCAATCTGTGAGCACTGCTAAATTCAACTCGTTTGATAACTTCTTCCCGATATTTCATCTTTTAAAGTATCTTACGCATCATAAAAAAATTAAAAAAATCAAAATTACGCCACTGTTCCCAAATTTCCCAAATCGTTATACAGAATTTGTGGAATAAAAAAAAATGTTATGGAAATCATCAGGGCGATCTTTTTGCGAGCTTTTTCTAAGAGTTGATCACACTGTTAAAAAGGATGACGATCTGGATAAGAAGGAGTTTCACGAAAGATTAAGTCAAATGTACACTATGTAAAAATCACCTTCGCTATTTATTAAGTATTTAAAAGGGGTTAAATAATATGGTAAAATAAAAAGGCAATAAAATTAGGAATTGAATAGTTTTTCTACTGAAGCTGTGAATAGTATAAAGATAACGTTTACAAAGCACAAAATTTTCCAAAACAATTCAAACACATATTTCAGGGTTTCAGGGGACCTCTTTTTCAACACCTAAGAAGTCAGCCCATGCATATAAGAAAGCTTTAACTTTTAATGAAAGAAGTTCCTTGTAATTCCAAAATACGTTTTTATTCTTAGTTTGTGCTTTATTAACTTTGTGTTTACCATTCACAGCAGTTAAAAATATTTAATTCTACTTTTGTAACTTTGATACTATTCATGAGTTCTAAGTCACAAACATATCGGCCTTAATAAGTACTCGAGGTGTAGAAATAAAAACTAGCAATTTGCACATTTTATTTGTGGAAAAGAGCGGGGCTAAAATTTAGATGCAAGCAAGTTGGTACAGGAGATACATGAATTTAAAGATAAACATTTCAAGCTTGTTTTTTTCCCCCAATAAAGTTCAATTACACATGCGCAATATGTGAGCACATTGTACAAAATGTTCAATTTCAAGTGTTCAATATTGGAGCCTTTTGTTACACGACAACCTCTAATCTGTAATCCAGTTCGTTCCACACATTTTACAGATAACACTGTCAGTAGTTCGCAATGCTACACAAACGCATTCTTGAAGTTTTTTTAGTCTTTGACATAACCTCATAAAAATAAATCGCATGTTTTCAGGGGCGTAAGAACCAGGGGAGCTGGGGGAGCTCCGGCTCCCCCTGGAATATTTCAAGCCTGCCAGCTCTCCCGGATAAAATTCTATCACTACATTTTTTTTTTTTTTTTTGCAGTACATTATTCAAAATTTTACTTTTCCAAATCCCTCTCCCCACCAAAATCAATACGGAACATTTGAACTCTCGTTTCTCGAGCTTTAATTTTCCAAAACTGCAGGAAAATCTTTCAGACATTGAGAACAGATTAAAATTGCATTTTTGGAGCTTCAGTTTTGAAAAACAGCTGTGCCCTTAACGTTACCAAATGTACCAGAAATTATCTACAATCGTTTTTTAAAGCTACACCTTGGAAATTTTCAGGGAGAAATTTGAGACTCCCTATTTCCGCACGAATATTACTTCTAGAAGCTAAGTTTATATTACTAATGTAAAAGTATGCACATAAACTTGTTGTCTTTTCGAGAAAAGAGATATTAGTTATGTTTTTAAATTCTTTTCATTCACATCAAGTTTGTTTGAATATTTATTACTAGCTGTGGGGCCCGGCGTTGCACGGGCTTTAAAGTAGTGATGAAAATCTACTTATATTAAAAACTGAGTATCTTTCTAACTATCTTTCTATCTTTCTTTCTATCTTTCTATGTCACGCTTATTTCTCCTGAACGCCAATGAACTGAAATTCGAACCAGGAACCGATAGATAGGTAATTTTTCAGGCTTCATTAGTTTCAATCTATATGATTATACGATTTTAATTAGCGAAGATATCAATTAATAAGTAGTCAAGTTTAAAGCGATTAAGCCTAATAAATGATTAAATATGAAATCCATTCTTGCAAACCGTCGTTGCTATGAAACAGTGATAACAATGATAATGAGAATTTGGAATGAAGGCTTAACTAAATCAAACACGAAACTCATAAGCGGGTTACTTACGTAGTATTTTTATCGCTAGCTACTGGTAATATTTTTAAACATTCATTTGTTGAAAAGCCATCTACTTATATTAAAAACTGAGTGTCTATGTCTGCTTTTTTTCTTTGAGCGAGCTGAACTTACTGAAACTCTCCTCACCATCTTGAAAGCGCGAAGCATCTCAATAATTCGAATGATTTTTTATATAGGAAAAAAGTAAAGGCGTGAAGCGCCTATTAGCGAGCCGCCTTGGCGGGGAGTACTTTCTTGAAATTTTTCTCACTACTTTCAAGGCCCGAAGTGCCCGTGCAACGCCGGGCCACGTGCGTGGTATGTCTTGAAATCGAATGAACATTAAATTATATCAAATAATATAACTTCAGAATGAGGTAAAAGTTAGAGAGGGGAGACGTTATGCATCAACATGCCGCAGGAAGCTAATCTAGCTGCCCTGGCAGCTAGTTTAAATAAACTACTCGCCGTCAAGGCGGTATATAATGATATATAACCGCCAAGGCAGCTCGCCTTTAAAGTAGCGAGGAAAGTTTCAGCAAACTACTCGCCGCCAAGGCGACTCGCCTTTAAAGTAGTGAGGAAAGTTAATACAAATTACTCGCCGCCAAGGCGGCTCGCATTTAAAGGAGGGAGGAAAGTTTTAGCGAAACCAGTTTCAAAAAACTACTCCCCGCTAATGCGGCTCGCTAAAAAACTTTCCCGCATCAAAAAGTCAATCGCATTATTTGCACATGCTTCCTCAGGAATAAAAACAATGTCAAGTAGCACATATTTAACACTCTCCCTAATAAACAAATACAATTCCCTACCAAAAACAAATATTTTCAAACCGCTCTCTTCCTGTAACATTAATTGCAAAATTCCAAACAAAAAAGTTGTTTTAATATTTAGTTCGCAGCCAAAAAAAAAAAAACCCTGCTAAAAACATGAATTACAATTTAATTTGAAACACATTTTCAAAATGGTACCAGAAAAAAAAATATAAGTCATTAAGTAGGCAGGAATTCAAGTGAAACACGGACGATCGCATTATTTGCCTTGTTGAAACGCCGTAAAATGAAATGCTTTTAAGAAACGAAATGAAGAAAAGGACACCAACAATGAATTTAAAAGATGTCGCCATAATCTCTTCTTCTCTTCTCTACTAATAATAAAGCTGAAGGTGGGTCTGTCTGTCTGTCTGTTACGCGCGTAGCGCCAAAACCGTTCGGTCGATTTTCATGCCACTTGGCACAAAATTAGTTTGTAGCATGTAGTTTTGCACCTCGAAGCGATTTTTCGAAAATTCCATTTCGTTCTTTTTCTATTCGAATTCTTAGCGGAAATTCGATAAAATAGGGAAGAAATATTTCATACACATTTTCAAGTCTTATGTCATTCGAAAGCTTAAAATTTTCTGCACAAAATGAAGTTTTTTCGAAGTTTCTACGATCATCAGGATAGCTGTAACAATTGTTTTTAGAATCCCGGAATTCAAGGCTTACCTTCAGTAAAGCAAGTCAAACGATTCTAAAAGGTTTCGGCTCGAGAATAAAATTTGTTTGAAAAGAGACATGAAATGAATTATTTTATCAACGGAAATCAACTTTTCATGTTGTTACCATGGTTACGTGTTCATACCTATTTTTGTTTCGTTCTTTTTCCAGCGTTGCCAGACGTAGTATTTTTGATACTACGGTAATATTTTCTCGGTCCAAATAAGGAGCGTAGTATTTTTCCGGCAACCCTGTTTCCAATATTCTAATGACTTAATTAAAAGATTTGGCGGATTTTTTTTTTTTTTTTTCATTTTCATAGATTTCGCATTTCAGCAACATTGATTTTGGCAACGTTTGGAAACAGTAGTATTTTGTAATATTTTTTTTAAATTAGGCGTAGTATTTTTTTGTTTCAATTTTCTGGCAACCCTGTCTTTTTCCCGGTGAAAATGCTTTAGGACCTTACTTGGCGCGTTTTTGCGTGTCTCGCGGAGGTGAAAGCTTTGAGAGAAACTACGCAAAATAGCCAGGGTTACCACGCTTGGCGCGCCTATCGCCCGTTTAGCGAGAAAAGGGAAAAGCACAGATTAACTGAATATCGTATCAATTGCGTTATTGCATCGTTCTTTTTAAAGTGTTTCATTTTGGAAAATGTATTGTTTTGTTTTTAAAGCTAGGAGAGAAAACTTTCTTCTTCTTTTAAACTTTGGTAAGTTTTCTGTTGGTTTCTGTGAGCAACAAAATTGTTCTTATTTTCTCTTTTAGCTTATTTTTGCGCATCTCCACTTGGGGTTGCATTCGAATGTTCCAAGGGGGTGTTTTACCCTTTTTATGGAGTAAATCAGTGTTCATTTCAATGCAGACAAAAGTGATATGAATTGGCGCGACCACTTGGCAATATATCGCCAAGCTTTTGGTCGTCAAGTATTTGCTGCCAATTTGGCGACATATCGCCAAGTTAGCGAAAAAAATTGCTTTCTTTTTTTATTTGGACTCAATTTGGCGCTACTGGCGATATTTTGCGAAAAATCCACTGAATGATGTTAAAATCGGCGATATTTAGGAGATTAATCATTGTAAAACTTTTTTTTTTTTTTTTGCAATGTTTCGTAGCAAACTAGGGATATAAATGTTTGAACTGTTATCTTGCTCACTCCAAGCACTATTTTAGCACTTAAGGCATCTTCTAAGAAATTTACACGTAAAATTAAGTAGCGTGGGTTCCATACCAGATTTTTATATCATACTTTGAAGGAATTATAGTTGAATTACAACTAAAATAGAGCATTTTTTCAGCTATATCAATTATTTTACAAATGAACTTTTAATTTTATACCACGGGCAAAACCGTGCGGGTACCGCTAGTAAAGCAATAAAACGTTAATAGTTTGATCAGGAAAGAGGTTTTCGAACTCTAAGTTCAAACGCTTGTAACTTTTTTTCTAGTGGAGATAAAAGCTTGGTTCTTCGACTGTAAGTCGAATCAATTCTGGGGTTAAAAATATCGCTCTATCTAATGGCGTAAAAATCAAAACTTTGGAATAAAAAGTTTATTTTTTATTGATGGTTTTAATGAACCAAGTATTGCAAGAAATCGGGTGAAGCCTTGCAAAAGGCAAGTTGAATAACTCGTTCTGTGTTTAAGTTAGAGAATCGGAACAAACTGCATAGGACGGACAAAATTTTTCTGCTTCCAATATATATTACATTAATATGTGCAGGTAATTTTTAACCCCAGTATTCGGCGATTTATGTGAAAATTGCCTTGAATTCGAATAAAAACGAATCGCTTATCGAATCTTTTCAAACTATAGCCTAAAGTCTTTCTGGATAAATGGACTATTCAACACAAAAAGAATTTTTCAAATCGAACCAGTAGTTCTTGAGATTAGCGCGTTCAAACAAACAAACGAACTCTACAGCTTTATACACTGCTCGACATTGAAAATGCAACACCAAGAAGGAGTGGTCAGAAATTGATGAAATTTGGTAAGAAGGCAGAGACAGCATGGAACAATAAGTGATATTTATTTCAAAATAAATAAGCAAAATTTAGAGCGAGGACGGCGTCGGCTCAGTAAGAAGTAGGACCACCGCGGACAGCGATGCACGAAGAAACACGTCTAGACATGGAGTCAATAAGCGGATGGTGTCCTGAGGGATGGCACTCCATTCTCTTTCAACCGTTTGCCACAGTTCATCCTCTGAACGAGGCAATGGCAGGTTCTGCAAACGGCGTCCAATCACGTCCCACACATGTTCGATTGGTGACAAGTCAGGAGAGTATGGTGGCCAGGAAAGCCTCTGTACACCTCGTAGAGCATGTTGGCTGATTCGAGCACTGTGAGGCTGGGCGTTATCCTGTTGAAAAATTGCATTTGGCAGACCCTGAAGGTAGGGGATTGCCACCGGCCGCAGTACATTGTCTACATATCGTTGGGCCGTCATAGTGCCCGAATACGAACTAGAGGTGATACGGAATTGTGTGCAATAGCGCCCCAAACCATTATGCCACGTTGTCGCGCTGTGGGGCGTTCCACAGTTACTGCCGGATTCGATCGTTCTCCACTTTGACGCCACACACGTATGCGATGACTATCGCTGGACGAACAGAAGCGGGATTCACCTGAGAACACTACGGTTTGCCATTCTGCCATCCACGTCGCTCTGGTCGGGCACCATTCCAAACGTTGGAGTCTGTGCTGTGAGGTCAATGGCAGTCTTCTTAGCGGGCGCCGTGATTGCAGGCCACGTGCAACCAGTCGACGGGAAATGGTTCTGGTCGACCCAGGAACATCCAGGGTACCTTGCACGTGCTGCAGAATCGACGTACAAGTGACTTGCGGGTCCGCCACAGCTTGTCGGTGAATCCGTCGATCCAAGCGGTCTGACGTCACTCTGGCTGCACCTGCACCCCTCAATGTGGCTACATTTCCTCTTTCCAACCATCTCCGACACAGCCGATGCACAGTGCTTGCATCCATGTGGGTATCAGCTGCAATTTGACGTATGGACCAACCTCCCCTTCTCAGTCCGATCACCATACCCCTTGTAATGTCGTCTATAAGCTGGAAGTGTCTTCGTTGAGGACGGCGTGGCATTTCCTCCTATCACACGTGTCCTTCGAGACAAAAACCAAATTTCTCCGATAATTAGTCTGGCAGAAAAACCAACATGAACATAGCCCACTTTTCAACTTTATTCTCTTATATCTTACTTCACGTGCGTCGGAGAGCTGCGTATTTCATATCATTTGCATAACTCAGTGACGTGCGCCTACGGTAAAATTTGCATGAATTTCTGACCACTCCTTCTTGGTGTTGCATTTTCAATGTCGAGCAGGGTATTATTAGTAAATATTTCGAAAATTGAACTTTTGTGTACAAAGGGTGACAAAGTGAGACTCTCCCCCCCCCCCTGCCTGAAACACCAATATTCGGCACTGCGCTCAGCTCCCCCAACTTTTACCAAGTTTATACGCCACTGCATGTTTTAACACTTTATGTACGAAATTAATTTAGCAATGAATTTTTATATGTACACTGCTCGACATTGAAAATGCAACACCAAGAAGGAGTGGTCAGAAATTGATGAAATTTGGTAAGAAGACAGAGACAGCATGGAACAATAAGTGATATTTATTTCAAAATAAATAAGCAAAATTTAGAGCGAGGACGGCGTCGGCTCAGTAAGAAGTAGGACCACCGCGGACAGCGATGCACGAAGAAACACGTCTAGGCATGGAGTCAATAAGCCTGCGGATGGTGTCCTGAGGGATGGCACTCCATTCCCTTTCAACCATTTGCCACAGTTCGTCCTCTGAACGAGGCAGTGACAGGTTCTGCAAACGGCGTCCAATCACGTCCCACACATGTTCGATTAGTGACAAGTCAGGAGAGTATGGTGGCCAGGAAAGCATCTGTACACCTCGTAGAGCATGTTGGCTGATTCGAGCACTGTGAGGCCGGGCGTTATCCTGTTGAAAAATTGCATTTGGCAGACCCTGAAGTTAGGGGATTGCCACCGGCCGCAGTACATTATCTACATATCGTTGGGCCGTCATAGTGCCCCGAATACGAACTAGAGGTGATACGGAATTGTATGCAATAGCGCCCCAAACCATTATGCCACGTTGTCGCGCTGTGGGGCGTTCCACAGTTACTGCCGGATTCGATCGTTCTCCACTTTGACGCCATACACGTATGCGATGACTACCGCTGGACGAACAGAAGCGGGATTCACCTGAGAACACTACGGTTTGCCATTCTGCCATCCACGTCGCTCTGGTCCGGCACCATTCCAAACGTTGGAGTCTGTGCTGTGAGGTCAATGGCAGTCTTCTTAGCGGGCGCCGTGATTGCAGGCCACGTGCAACCAGTCGACGGGAAATGGTTCTGGTCGACCCAGGAACATCCAGGGTACCTTGCACGTGCTGCAGAATCGACGTACAAGTGACTTGCGGGTTCGCCACAGCTTGTCGGTGAATCCGTCGATCCAAGCGGTCTGGCGTCACTCTGGCTGCACCTGCACCCCTCAATGTGGCTACATTTCCTCTTTCCAACCATCTCCGACACAGCCGATGCACAGTGCTTGCATCCATGTGGGTATCAGCTGCAATTTGACGTATGGACCAACCTCCCCTTCTCAGTCCGATCACCATACCCCTTGTAATGTCGTCTATATGCTGGAAGTGTCTTCGTTGAGGACGGCGTGGCGTTTCCTCCTATCACACGTGTCCTTCGAGACAAAAACCAAATTTCTCCGATAATTAGTCTGGCAGAAAAACCAACATGAACATAGCCCACTTTTCAACTTCATTCTCTTATATCTTACTTCACGTGCGTCGGAGAGCTGTGCATTTCATATCATTTGCATAACTCAGTGACGTGCGCCTACGGTAAAATTTGCATGAATTTCTGACCACTCCTTCTTGGTGTTGCATTTTCAATGTCGAGCAGTGTATTATTAGTAAAGATTTCGAAAATTGAACTTTTGTGTACAAAGGGTGACAAAGTGAGACTCGCTTCCCCCCCCCCCCCGCCTGAAACACCAATATTCGGCACTGCGCTCAGCTCCCCCAACTTTTACCAAGTTTATACGCCACTGCATGTTTTAACACTTTATGTACGAAATTAATTTAGCAATGAATTTTTATATGTACACTGCTCGACATTGAAAATGCAACACCAAGAAGGAGTGGTCAGAAATTGATGAAATTTGGTAAGAAGACAGAGACAGCATGGAACAATAAGTGATATTTATTTCAAAATAAATAAGCAAAATTTAGAGCGAGGACGGCGTCGGCTCAGTAAGAAGTAGGACCACCGCGGACAGCGATGCACGAAGAAACACGTCTAGGCATGGAGTCAATAAGCCTGCGGATGGTGTCCTGAGGGATGACACTCCATTCCCGTACAACCATTTGCCACAGTTCGTCCTCTGAACGAGGCAGTGACAGGTTCTGCAAACGGCGTCCAATCACGTCCCACACATGTTCGATTAGTGACAAGTCAGGAGAGTATGGTGGCCAGGAAAGCATCTGTACACCTCGTAGAGCATGTTGGCTGATTCGAGCACTGTGAGGCCGGGCGTTATCCTGTTGAAAAATTGCATTTGGCAGACCCTGAAGGTAGGGGATTGCCACCGGCCGCAGTACATTATCTACATATCGTTGGGCCGTCATAGTGCCCCGAATACGAACTAGAGGTGATACGGAATTGTATGCAATAGCGCCCCAAACCATTATGCCACGTTGTCGCGCTGTGGGGCGTTCCACAGTTACTGCCGGATTCGATCGTTCTCCACTTTGACGCCACACACGTATGCGATGACTATCGCTGGACAAACAGAAGCGGGATTCACCTGAGAACACTACGGTTTGCCATTCTGCCATCCACGTCGCTCTGGTCCGGCACCATTCCAAACGTTGGAGTCTGTGCTGTGAGGTCAATGGCAGTCTTCTTAGCGGGCGCCGTGATTGCAGGCCACGTGCAACCAGTCGACGGGAAATGGTTCTGGTCGACACAGGAACATCCAGGGTACCTTGCACGTGCTGCAGAATCGACGTACAAGTGACTTGCGAGTCCGCCACAGCTTGTCGGTGAATCCGTCGATCCAAGCGGTCTGACGTCACTCTGGCTGCACCTGCACCCCTCAATGTGGCTCTTTCCAACCATCTCCGACACAGCCGATGCACAGTGCTTGCATCCATGTGGGTATCAGCTGCAATTTGACGTATGGACCAACCTCCCCTTCTCAGTCCGATCACCATACCCCTTGTAATGTCGTCTATATGCTGGAAGTGTCTTCGTTGAGGACGGCGTGGCATTTCCTCCTATCACACGTGTCCTTCGAGACAAAAACCAAATTTCTCCGATAATTAGTCTGGCAGAAAAACCAACATGAACATAGCCCACTTTTCAACTTCATTCTCTTATATCTTACTTCACGTGCGTCGGAGAGCTGCGCATTTCATATCATTTGCATAACTCAGTGACGTGCGCCTACGGTAAAATTTGCATGAATTTCTGACCACTCCTTCTTGGTGTTGCATTTTCAATGTCGAGCAGTGTATTAGTTTTTTTAGTTGAAAATACATTGTAACGAGTCCGTAGCACCCTCAACTTTCTTCAAATGAGCATTCCAATCTTGAGGAAGTAACTATAAATTTATTTACAAGTATGTACACTATTTACAATAAGAGCAGAAAACAATTGCTAAACATCAGCAATTAGACAGCAAACACTACACTGTACTCTCAACAGTAATTCAGCACCACGTATCTAACGTGAACAGTAATTAAGCAATTACAAAAGCAAAACAACCATCCGCCCAAGCGAACGAAAACGAGCATCTCAGAAAACCCATCTGAGAAAAACTAACTGACTTGTGTTCAAGGCCAGCTTTTTATACTCTGAAGGACATTTCTACTACGTTCTAGAAATATCTGGAGTATTCTGTTTATTCATAAATTCGAACAATTCCATTGAGAAAGTTCTAGCGATAAAAAGAAAAAGAAAAAAAAGAAAACACTCCGAGCGAAAAATGTCTTCACGCTTATTAAATGCAGGGCAAGTGTAAAAACTACAAAACGTTACAGGGCCGGTATACTAGTGATAAAAGTGATATCTTCAGATACTTTTGCAACATGACGTCAGATAAAACCAAAACTAATGAAAATGATGCAAGGCAGGAAAAACAACAACTATTTACAAGATTTGTAACATTGCCCCCTTCCCAAGGACTGCACGTCCCGGGCAGTACAATCCCCAGAAAGGAAGCAAGGGAAAACTTACAGATGCACACATTACATGATGACCAATCATAAACATGATAAACAATAACAATGAGAACATGAAAGAAATAATAACATTGATAAAGTAATATTACAAACAATTAAAGGCAAAAGTTATTTACAAAATTTACAAACAAATTACCATGGTAGCTTTAGATTTATTTTACGAACTATGGCCATAGTATGGGGCTAGCCGATCATAATGTACAACCCTAGGTTTTGAATGTGATGACTTCTGGATCCTCACTACGACGTCGTTCAGCCGGTGAAGGACTGTGTAGGGTCCATCCCAATGCGACTGCAATTTGGGTGACAGACCTTTACGTCGGATGGGATTCCATAGCCACACCTTGTCACCTTCTTGAAAGTCATGGCCAGTGGACCTTGTGTCGTATCGGGTCTTCATCTTCTCCGTCGCGATGTTGATTCGCTCCCGTGCGAAGTGATGAACGTCTTCCAACCGGGCCTGGAGATCCTGGACGTACTCCTCAGGCGATGAAGGCGCATCTGGAGGGAGACCGAAGACGAGATCACAAGGCAGCCGAAGCTCTCGGCCGAAGAGCATCTGTGATGGGGAATATCCGGTGGTCTCGTGGACAGCACTGCGGTAGGCCAGCAGGAACAGAGGAAGTTTCTTGTCCCAATCCTGTTGATTTTTGGAGACCATAAGCGAGAGATTATTAAGGATTGTCCTGTTGAATCTCTCCACCATGCCGTCCGATTGTGGGTGTAGTGGTGTCGTTCGAGTTTTCTCAATTTTGAGGATATCACATAGGCCCTTAAACACAGCAGAGATGAAGTTTCTTCCCTGATCGGAATGGATCTGCAAAGGTGTCCCATATCTCGAGATCCAATGCTGGACTAGAGTCTCTGCTACAGTGGTAGCTTCTTGATCCGGAATGGAATATGCTTCGGGCCATTTGGTGAAATAGTCAATGGCAACGAGGATGTATTTGTTCCCATCAGTAGTTTTCGGTAGAGGACCAAGAATGTCGATCCCGATTCGTTCGAAAGGAGCTCCTACGTTGTAAAGATGTAGCTTCCCGCGGCTTCTTCTCTTCGGTCCTTTACGGGCAGCACAGGCGTCACAAGAATGACACCACTTCTCCACGTCATCCTTCGCCTTGCTCCAGAAGAAGCGCTCTCGAACCTTGTGGAGGGTTTTCAGGATACCAAAGTGTCCTCCAGTCGGACTACTGTGCAATTCCTTTAGAACGTCTGGAATTCTTGATCTGGGAAGGAGTAACTGCCATTTGAATGCTTTACCATCGTCAGATTCCCATTTCCGATACAGGACGCCATTTCGCAACTGGAGAGATTTCCATAGAGCCCAGTATCTTTTCGTTGCAGGACTGTAGATAGAAATGTCTTGCCAACTAGGTCGCCGACTGTCTTTTTCCATTAACTCTATGATAGGCTTTAGGTCTGGGTCTTCAAGCTGATCTTTTCTAACTTGGTCGTCACTCCATGGATCAGGATCTGAAGATGATGAAGTAGCAGTAACTTGACAGGCAGTAGGGATTGTCGTCCCGTACTGTTTCTCAATTCGGGAGCAATAATGGCAGTTCTCGGAACAAGGTCTTCTTGATAATGCGTCAGCATTACCGTGTGACAAACCTTTTCGGTGCTTAATCTCGATGTCATATTCCTGGAGCCGCTGTATCCACCTGGCTACCTGGCCCTCTGGATTCTTGAAATTCAAAAGCCAAGTTAAAGAGGCATGATCGGTCCGGAGCAGGAATTTACGGCCGTAGAGGTAATGATGGAAATGTTCTACAGCTTTAACTATGGCGAGCAATTCCTTTCTCGTGACACAATAATTTCGCTCCGACTTGGATAAGCATTTGCTCCAGTAGGCGATGACATGTTCGTTACCGTCTATTTCTTGAGATAAAACAGCTCCAACGCTCTCGTGGCTCGCATCAGTGTCAAGTATGAAGGATTTTCCAGGCTGAGGATAAGAGAGAATAGGCGTTGATGTTAAAGCCTCCTTCAGCTGTAGAAATGCATCCTCGCATTCTTTGGACCATTCAAATTTTTGTTTGCTCTCCGTCAGCTTATGCAAAGGTCGTGCAATGTTGGAAAAACCCTTCACAAACTTCCTGTAGTACGTGCAGAGCCCCAGGAAACTTCGCAGCTGATGGACATTTTCGGGGCGGCTCCAATTCTTGACTGCGGATACCTTATCTGGATCTGTTCGTACACCCTCAGAAGAGATAATGTGACCAAGGTAGTTCACCTCACGGCGGAACAAATTACATTTGGACGGGCTTAACTTCAGGTTGGCTTCCTTAAGCTTTTGCAGCACCTTCCTAAGATTAGCCAAATGTTCCTCAAAACTGCGTCCTATGATGATGATGTCGTCCAAGTAGACAAGACAGGATTCATAAGAGAGTCCTCGTAGCACTGACTCCATAAGACGCTCGAACGTGGCTGGTGCATTGCAGAGGCCGAAGGGCATCACTTTAAACTGCCACAAGCCTTGTCCGGTTGTAAACGCCGTCTTCTCTCGGTCGTCGGGGTGTATCTCCACCTGCCAGTAGCCGCTCTTTAAATCCAGGGTCGAAAACCACTTGTGTCCGGAAAGGGTGTCCAGAGTGTCATCGATCCGTGGAAGAGGGTAACTGTCCTTCTTGGTGATGTCATTCAGGCGTCGGTAGTCAACACAAAATCTGGTGGAGCCGTCTTTCTTTCGGACCAAGACGATAGGGGATGCCCAAGGACTGGATGAGGGTTCGATGACGTCATTCTCCTGCATCTCTTTTACGAGGATCTCAACCTCTTCCTTCTTGGCGAACGGTAGTCGTCTTGGATGCTGCTTGATAGGGGGATGATCTCCAGTGTCGATCCTATGCTGCGCTAAACTCGTGCGACCAACATCTTCGGGTGTAGATGAAAACACCTGCTTGAAGTCGTCCACCAATTTTTCCGCAGCGTATCTTTGATCCTTCGATAATGCTGCACTCCCAATTAATTTCGAAGTCAAGGATTCGGAAGACACAGTCTCGGAGGAATCAATTCTTCTGATGATGCAGTTTACGGGAGTACAAGTTGCCAACACTTCTCCTTTCTTGATATTCCTC
>JAXGGA010016767.1:0-25928 GCA_038373865.1 Uloborus plumipes | reverse complement strand
ACCAAAAAAACAAAAAACTAAAAAAAAAAAAAAAAAAAAAAAAATAAAAAAACAAAACAAAAAAAAAAAAACAAAAAAAAAATTAAAAAAAAAAAAAAAACAAAAAAACCACAAAAAAAATAAAAAAAAAAAAAAAAAAAAAAAACAAAAAAACGACAAAAAAAAACAAAAAAAAAAAAAAAAAAAAAAAAAAAAAACAAAAACAAAACCAAATAAAAAAATAACAAAAAAAAAAAAAAAAAAAGAAACTAAAAGAAATTAAAAAAAATAATACATTTTATAATATTATAAAAAAAAAAAAACGTATCAAAAAAAAAAAAAAAACTAAACAAAAAAAAAAAAAAAAAAAAAAACAGACCAAAAAAAAAAAAAAAAAATAAAAAACCACGTCCTAAGTGACAATCATTTCTGACAGCTTATCACATATAAATTTCAAGGGAAGTAACGCGTTTGTTTATAATTTATTTCACGAAAAAGTCAAATAACACTCAACGCACCGCTAACTTACAACCTGTTTACTGCGCACCGGAAGCTGCCAGAACGTGTGCTTTATGTCGCTCAGCCATGGAGGTGTAAAAAAAAGGCTTAGTAAAAAGGCTTAGTCAATAAGACAGTTTTTCTATTTATGTAACTGACACACATAAATTATAGCCTATGTCCATCTCCTGGCTCTAAGTTATAAATAGTGTAACTAACACGACTTTCTTTTATATATATAGATTGTTTCGCAAATTTTCAAATGTTTCTCTAAAGTTTCTTAAAATTTCAATTTGTGTATTTGTTGTTCTACACAATCAACACATTTTGCGACACTTAAAGGACTAATTTATTGAACTTCCATGTATAATTTGCTATTAATATTAAGCTGCTATAAAAGCGCTTGTTAATTTGCAAAATTTAAATAATTTTCCATCTTGCATGTATATATATATAAGTCAAAGCGTATATAGGTATAAGCCTAGAACGTATAAGCGGGGATAATAAGAACCGAAAAAATGAAGAACGGAGAATTACGAAACGAAAAAATGCCGAATGGAAAAATGACGAACGGAGCTTCTGCAAAATCACGGAAATATAATTAACGAAACGGAAACACTCCGGCAACTCAGCTGCCGTATATTTTTTCGTTATTTTCAGGACATTTTTTTAACAGTGTAGCCCACGACGGTCCAGTGACACTTTAAAGATTGAGCTACTTCGACGCTACCAGGGACATGATGAGGGGTTGGGTTTGCCAGCCTCCGAAGCATTGGTTTTAGCATAAATTGCCATTCCTAATAATTCCTGTAAAGTCTGTTTTTGCAACCCCCAGCTCTACTTCACTGGTGAATTCTGTCGGAGCTCTTGCACATACCTTAAAAAAAGTGTAATCATAGTATTATTATTTATTAGTGAACGCAATGCTTTTTTTTTGTTGCGAACTATTTAGTAACAACTCTTCGTCACATTCTCACTCCTTTTTTGTGCAGAATTAAACATTATTATGTCAAGTTTAGGATTTTTATTTTATTATTATTTTTTTTATACAGAAGTCATGAGCTCCGACATACATGAGTACTGCGTGCTCCTGACAAACATAGGACAGATTTACAGCACAGAGAGGTTGAAATAACAGCCATGTGGACTCGAACCCACGACCACTTGCTAACGAGGAGAATACTCTACCTCTAGGCCACCACCGTGGCAACAGTCTAGGATGTAATTTTCAAAAAAATTAAATTGTCACTCCCGCTAATGTTACTTCCTACCGTATACAAACAAGGTAAGAAGGAATTATCCCTACACTACTTTATAAGTTGCAAAACTTTTGTATGCATTTAAGAGATTTTTTATAACTCTCTTCAAAACTTGCTGTTATGGAAGATTCGATGAAAAACATGTGTCGATCTGTGCCTGGAACAAAAAAAAAAAAAAAAATCTACTACTATCCTCTCTTTCAAGATTTTCAGCTGCTAGTTTCCAGCTTTCACATCCTTATTTGTTGATTAAAGGCAATGGTAAAACTAGTAATGGTATACTTCGCAGCAGTTTAACTTGTTAGTGACGTCACTACGGGCGGAGCCAATAAGAGCTCACAAGCAGTCAGCGGTCTCCTCTAATTCGCCAAGTAGGCTGTGACGTTTTATCTAGCTCGTTTTTCATAGGCTAACGTCACGCTGTTGGCTCCGCCCGTAGTGACGTCACTGCCAAGTTGAACTGCTGCGAAGTATAGAAGATTCAGGTGTGTGTGGTAAAAAAACGATGCGCTGAAGATTTTTTACTGGTAAGTTAGATTCAATGTTCAGGTATAGCATGTTTGAACGTTGTCAAAGAAAAAAACATGTATACGTACAGTAGTTTGAGTAATCAATTACTAACTGAATGCTTATATTTTATTTAATGTAATCAAGATTAGTTTATCATTCTGCTAAATTATTTACAAGTAGCTCTTGATAGTTAAAATTAACACATATTCTAAAACTTTACAAGACCAAGCGCTTCATTCACCGCAATGACTGTAGGAATTTTTTTGCTTATTTGGTTACATGTATATGTAGGATTGTATGGATTGTTCTCGGTACGGTAAAGTAAGTTTATATGTTCTCAGTTGTTTTACAAGCAATGATTCAAAATTAAAGCAGTTTAAAAGAAAATCCGCCCAATTCGGTTTAAGTAGTTTAAATTATGCACTGTTATCCATTCATATTGTCTTATATGAGGAGTTTCTGAATTGAAGTAACATATCCAAAAATTCATTAGAAGTGTATTCTTTTGTATTGTGAACTTCCATAAGTCAATATTTCCCTGAACTGTGGTGACGGAAAATGTTTTGCATTTAAAATGGTTGAAGAAGTTAATGGTTCAGTTCTAGTAAACAGTCGCTTCAAATTATGGCAAATTTGATAAAGTTTATATTCCAAAGAAAAGATGTGTGTTTGAGATTGAGAAAGGATTGTGCCTTGGTCTATTTTATCCGGTTTTTTAGTCATTTTAAAATAAAGAAAAGGGATTTGTTTTACAAACTAAGATGTATTTTAGAATTAGTTTGCTGATTTTAAGACAGCGGGATCATATTCTCAAGCAGCTTTAATAAAAGCCTAGAAACGAGGTTTCATAAATTTTCGACTGTCGAAGCATAAATCAATAGTGGTGCCTTCAATTCATCCCGCGTGCCATATGTGGCCTACGAAGCTAATCCGTGTGGCCCGTTTGTTTTGTTTAATATCGCGAATGAAGGGATTCTTAAAAAAAGAAAAAATAATCATCTTTATTTAGCATCAAGAATAATTGTTACAAATTTAGAGCCGGATAGTCAGAAATTGCTCTCTAAGAAACAGGTACAGGGTGCGCCAGAGAAACTTACTTTTTTGAAAAAATTCCTGCGCGGTGAATTGGCTGCGTAGAAAGCCGAGAGTGGGCGCATCTGGAGCGGGAAATCTCCAAGTTTTGTTTTTCCTTTAATTAGTCGCCATCATACTATGGTCAAAAGAGCAGCGCGCCTTTGCCGTCGAAAGCTACTTTTCGAATGGTCGCTCAGTTACTGCTACGCAACGCGCGCATCGAGGAATTTTTCCTTCCCAACCTCGAAAAAATAAACATTAGGGACGTGTGGTTTCAGCAAGATGGAGTCACAGCACACACAGCACGAGATTCAATGAATTTGTTGCGACAACATTTCCCCGACCACCTCATCTCTCTCAGAGGCGATCTCCCATGGCCAGCACGCTCCCCAGATTTGGGACCGTGCGATTTTTTTATGGGGTTATTTGAAACCCCTGGTTTATGTTGATCGACCACGCACAATAGCTCACCTCAAGAATAACATTCGTGACGAAATTGCCAACATACCAATTGATATGTTGCAAAGAGTGCTCACAAACTTTAAAAATCGTCTTAATCAGTGTATGCTCATTGGGGGTCATCATTTAACCGATGTCATTTTCAAGACTAAATGAAAAAAAAAATGGGATATTGTATTCTCAAATAAAAAAAGAATTAAAACAATAACTTAAGTAGTTTTGTTTTAATTGACATTTCAAAAAAGTAAGTTTCTCTGGCGCACCCTGTAGAAATTTCGTATTTATAACATGGTTATGCAGCAGTGATAACAACAGTTCTTGCTTTGTAAGTTTTCTTATTTGCCGCGTTTTTCCATGTCATCGAAAAATTCTTGAATAATACTTATGTGCTCTGGCCGGTAAGCTCAGTCTTAATGTAAGGTGCGGCCGTCGGGGGGGGGGAGCACCACTTTTTCGTGACTCATGTCTTTTTGTTTTTGAAAAGGAAAAAAAATCACTTTCAAAACACTGAAGAACTGACAATATTCAGTTGCTACTCTAAAGGGCTATCCATAAATGACGTCCCTTATTTTTAATTTTTTGATTCCCATCACCCTTTGTCACAAAGAATTCCCCACCCCTCCCAAAAATTTAAGTTTAAGACTTCCCTCATCCCTGATTGCTATATTGAAACGTCAACAACAAAAACAAATACCTTTCAGCCGTTTAATTATGTTTAATAGAGATATAAGCTTCTACAGATGAAGGATGCTTGAACATAAAACACAATAAATAATTAGTGACAATTCAGAAAACCTTCATTAATCCGACTACTCTTAAACCGGACATCGCTTAATCCGGACAGCCATTTTGTTGTACATACTGTATAAACAAAAAGTCGAGTTAACGCAATAATGTATTTTTACAAGCCTTACTTTGTATTTGTGTAATGCATTTTTGTAACTACCTTATGCATTTCAATATTTCATTCTCTTTATTCGAAAATACATTTTTTATGAGGTTATTGATGCACCTCTTTTCAATTTACGGGGTATTTTGTTTAATCCGTACTTTCAGGGCTGGATTAAAAATTTGGAGGCCCATAGGAATTTGAAATGAGGGGGCCCCTTCACTATATGGATTTGATAGATGAGATTTTAAATAACTGATATATATTGGGCAAAGATATTTTAATCAGTTAAAATTGTTATTATGGAATAGGTAATCAATCATAATGATTGATAATATTACAGGTATAAATAGTGTTAATAATGAGCAAGGCTTAATTGGATGGTGTTATGCAAAAAGGAGTTAACCCACAAAAACCTGATTTTGAGATAATGGGCTTTAAAGTCAACAAACTCTGGCAAAAAGCATGGAGCTCTATATCAATATACCAATGATATGTTACCATGAAATGCTGATAGGGCTTAAATATTTTTGCTTAATGTAGAAAGCAACATATTTTACCATCACAGTTGGATAACTCATTTTTTTATGTTTTGTGGGTTAACTCCTTTTTGCATAACACCATCCAATTTACATATAGAGAGTTAAAGCTCCTGCACTTTCGAAATTCGATATTTTAGGCGTGATTCATGCTATTCACGCGATAAAATAAGTTGTGGGTAGTTTTGAGCTCTTGCACCTCGTTTGGTAGAAATTATGCTCTGGTGATGAGAAAGAAGTTGGATGGAAGTATGAACATTTACTTAAGTTCTATTCGCATATTGCGTCAAATTTTGTTCTTAACGTTAAGCTCAGTGACATCTAAAGTTAAAAAAGGATATCTCGGAGCCCCTTTAAAAAATCGGGGGCACATAGGCAACTGCCTGCATTGCCTATTTAGTAATCCGGCCCTGCGCACTTTCATTAATTTGAAAGACCTGAATCCCCTATTTGGGTCTGGATTAATGAGGTTCTGCTGTATTGAATACAATGGAAAAAATACAGGGTGTCCTGAAATAGATCGACTGTTTTAAAAATTTAAAAACTGGAAAACGGTTAAAGTTATAAAAATAATTCTCGCAGAGCACTCATGTGACAATGCAAATTTTATCTTCCCACAATTCACAATTTTAGTAACGTAGTTTTCAAATAGATGGCACTGCGAAGAGCTAGTCAGTTCATTGCTGAAAAATAATTGAAAATAACATCAACATTTTTCAAAATTCTGGATGAATTAAATTGAATAATTTTTCACTGAAGAGCCAAAAAAACTGGTACAGGCATGCATATACAAACAAAGAGATCTGGAACCAATCAGAGTAGGACGCTGCGGTCGGCAACTCGTATATAAGACAACCAGTGTCAGGCTCTGCACACTTCGATCATATGTTATTGCATCTTCTCATAGTACCGCTTTCGGGGTTGTACAGTTGTATATATGTAAATATCAGAGGCCCTGAAAAGACTCCTTTTTTGTTTTATTTTTTGCTATATGTTCCCTTCATACTTTTACTCTCCTCCTTTTTCTCTTTCCTGACTAAATCGGAATCATGTTTCTATCGTTCATACCGAGAAAAAGGCCTTCGGCCTGCTCGAAATCTTATACCATAGTAGTAGTAGCACAGTTGTTAGATTGATTACTGCTGCCACAATGGCGGATTATCAAGATTTAAGTGAGTTTGAACGTGGTGTTAAGTAGGCGCACGAGAGATGATACATAGCATCTCAGAGGTAGCGATTAAATTTGGATATTCACGTACGACAATTTCACCAGTGTACTGTGAATAACGGGAATCGAGTAAAAAATCGAATCAACGACATCGCTGCTACCGGAAAAAGATGATGCTAAAACGGGATCAACAACGATGGACGAGAATTGTTAAACGTAACGGACGCGCAACTGTTCCGCAAATTGCTGCAGATTTCAATGCTGAACCATCAGTAAGTGTCAGCGTACGAACCATTCAATGAAACATCATCGATATGTAGTGCAGCAGATATGTGACAAAAAATAGTGGAATTGTGCCTTTAATGCTAGAAGCAAATAACTTGGGGTGCACATAATATATATATTAACGAGTAATTCTGGATACGCGGCCATCTGAGATTTCGAATATTTCAGTAATGGCGGACGTTCGAAATTCCGCCCTCTGAGTAACGTATTATGTACTTCTTTGTTTCGTTATTCACAATGTTAATAAGAGTACGTTGCGAAAAAAATCACGGAATTTAATACCCTTCTATATTAAAGTTCTATTGCATAATTTTTTTCTAACGAATTTTAACTTTAACCGCTAGGGGCGTTTCATAGTTTTTTTTTTTATCGCCCAAAAATGCGCAGTAGATATATGACCAAATTGATGGAATTGTGCCTTGAATAGTAGTTGCTTACAAATTTGGATACAGGTATTAAATATATAGTGTGGTAATTCTGGATATTCAACCATGTAAGTTTTTGCATATTACATTACATTACACCCCAGATTCCTATATTTCAGTAATGACGGACATTCAAAGTTGCTGCTCCTGAATATGTCTTTTTTCTCTTTTGTTTTTAACATCCGGGGAAACAAGGAAGGGGGTTATAAGTTTGACGTGTCTGTCGATCTGTGCATCTGTTGACCTTTGTACCTGTGTATGTGTCTGTGGCACTCTAGCGCTTTAACGGATGGACCGATTAAAAAAAAATTCGAAAGGTGAGTCTGTCGAGAATGTGCTTATCTAGTTCACGTCTTCGGAAAACCTTAACTAACGAAGATATTAACTAAAAACTTTTAAATTGTTTTTTGCGATTTTTAAAGTGAAAGCATACTTGAAAATTTAAAAGAATAGTTCCAAAAAAAAAAAAAAAAGAGAAAAACTTTCTGCTTTTGATGGAATTTGTTTTTAACTTCCATGTCATAAAGAACTCGAAATATAACGCTTTTTAGCAATGTGGCTAAGCTTTAAGTTTACAAGATTGGAAACCGATGTCATTGTTTGCCGACAAGGAAAGAAAATGATTTATAAGTTGTCAGTTGCAATTTGTTAACAATTAAAATACTTAATTCATTTTAGCATAAGGATCTTAAAATAAGTTCCAATTTTAACTCATTTTTCTGCTTTTACGACTATAAAATTTTACTAGTAAAGGTTACATTTCCTTTTCCATGTTTACCATGTCCTCTCGAAAGGAATTAAATATGTTTAAATTTAAATGGCTTTTTGACCAGTGAAGTTCGTTTCAATATGAGGTCGGCAATCAGAGTGACACTGTGTCTTCTTTTTTTCTTTAAATGATTCATTAATTTCTTGAATATTTAAATAAATTTGCAGTCGAACCTCGTTAAAACGAACATAGATGGACCTTTAAAATTAATTCGTCTTAAGCGCATTTCATTTAATCCAAAAAACAATAAATAACGTATGTGTAGTTAAAATAGGACTGAAATCGGCAGTTCGTCTTAGACGTAATGCATTTTAAGCGTGTTCGAATTGACGAGGTTCGACTGTATTGTAATAAAACTCTAATATATATAATAACGAGGAGCACACTCTTTATGCATGAAACAACAATAACTCTTAAACAGTTGTCATTTAACCAGAGGTGGCGCTAGCAAATGCCCGACAGGGGGGCAAGCTTGCCCGACAGGGGGGCACAGGTATAATTAAAAAATTTAGTTACGAAAACTAAGTTTCTTATAATATGCAGTTATTTTGAAATTCAAGTCCTAAAAACGGTATTTTAGATTATCTTTAATTATGTAGAGGGGCAATATTGCACTACACTGGATATATATATTTTTTTAGTTTTAAGTCTAAAAATCCCATTTGTTGGCAATTTTTGACTAACTTGCAGAGTTTTATTGTAGATTTCTTAATTGGAGAGGGACCACGTGTGGTATAATTTTTAATCCGAACCACTTGTTCACAGTTTCTATTTTTGAGAAATAAAGCGGCTTCTTATTAAAAAAAAAAAAGTACAGGGGCATCGTTTGGTTCGGGACTCTTCCCCGAAATATTCTTAAGACTCCTAAAAACGCAGTTATTGGGCGCCTTTGACGGCGATAGGGTAAGGGTTGTGGTACAGAGACTCTCCCAGAAATTATTCAAAATTGCCCCCAAAACAAAAATTTTATGTGCTTCTTTTCGACAACGTTTTTGAAAATCTAGTTGGCTTTATAGGTGGTTGTTGTTTCTTGGGGGGGGGGGGGGGGGAGTAATTTTAAAATTTCCTATTTCTTGATTTTTTCCCATTAAGAAAAACGAGAAGCCAACCTTTGTCAGATGGGGGAGGCGGCCCGGTGACCTAACTGATAAAAAATCGCCCAGTTTGACTCTCGGTGATGGCCCTGGTCAGCTGCCCCAATGAAGCAATCACGATTTTTATTATTGTTACTATTTATTTATTTCAACTGCTGCTCGCAAAGGTTTCTATGATGTTACTTTTCCTTTCGGTTAAAAAACATTCGAAAATAATATTTCTTTAGTCAGAAGTTAGATTACAGGAAATCCTTAACTAAGATTTAAAGATCACATTTCCTATCGAAATTTTACAGAAAAAAAAAATTAATCATCTTGATTCATGTCTTTCTATACATTTTATTTATTTTTTAATTCTGGGAAGGTTTTTCCCTTTTTTTACATTGCAAAATGAGATTGACGACTCCTTAAATGAAAAACTGGCAGGGGACCGGGAGAACCGCCCTATGTTAAAGAAGTGCGCAACAGTGTGATTCCATTTGTTTACCTATTTGCTTAAAATTCGAACCAAAGAAAAGAAAAAATATGTTTTCTAAAGTGCAAGAAAACTATTTTTTTTTTTGTGCACAGTAAAACATTTAAAATTAATGCAGGTGCAATTAATTTTTACTTTAAGATCAAGTGTTTTACAGGCATTACAAACAACCAACAGCAGTTACATTCTGCTACTATCATTTAATATATTAATGGAAAAATCATATAACGGTAATCTCATAATGCGACAGTTAATTAAAGCGTTTGCTACGATTTATAGATATGCTTCCCATTTATTGACATGTATTTTAAAACAAAGAACACATGCATTTTAATAAAAAAAAGGGAAATTTAAAGCAAACCATAATAATTTCTGCTTGTTACCTTGTTGATGAAGGAAAACGTTTCAGTCAACCTATCATAAGGTTCAAAGACAACAGGAGATCCACACCACAAAGGAGATCGACACGCCGATGATGGAGAGAAAGACCGGCGGAAAAATTTCTTTCGACGAAAACGTCTTTCTTGCTTCAAGCTCCCGCCAAAAATCACCCCCCCCCCCGACCGACACCTGTTACTCGTGTTACACTAATTAAAACTGTCTGACGATGCACAATCGTACATTCGTACAATAACGATTCTGGCGACGATCGCAATTCCGGAGTCCTGCCTGAGGGAGATAGCCAGCCCCTTCACCAGGGGGGGGGGGATGTCTTTTCCTTTCTTCCCGAGTATCATCAGCCCTCCTTGGTAATGGCAAAGGCCCTGAGAGAAACACGTGTCTAGCGGCTGGTCTATCATATTCTCAGAAAGTGACAATGACTTGCCACGCTGCTGGCGGTTTATGGGTGGGACCTCTGGTTAGAAAACGAAAAGGGAAGATTTGTTCTTTTCCACCTGAACAAAAATAACTTTCTCCAACAGAACTTACGTTCATCCAAAAGAGATACAATGGCAGCAACTCGATGGTCATAGAGTCCTGAAGGTTCTCGTGTTCGAAATTAGTCTGGAAATTGCGTACTTAATCGAATAATGGGAATATCTTAAGAAAAAAATTAAGTTTTTTCAGTTGAATGATTTTATTGACATTATTTTACTGGTCTGTCGGAGTCAGAAGAGATTTCGACACTTATATTTCTGTCGGAAAATTTGATCGTCGGAAATTTTTTCCCCGACGAAGTTAGAAATTTTCCCCGATGGGGGGGCAAGACGTTTCCGACGGGGGGGCAATTGCCCCCCCTGCCCCATAGCTAGCGCCGCCACTGCATTTAACATGATTTAAAAAGGTTTGAAGGAACTCTAAATATATTCAGAGGAAGCTTTGGATTTCAATATCCTCTCTCTTTTGGATATCATTTCTCTGGTTGTGAACAGAAACCTCCCTCCTCCCTCAAAACGTTTACTCAATCTCCCAGTCTCTTCAAAATGTTAAATTCAATAAATTTTTACTTCACTACTTATACAATACAGCTTATTGAAGATATAAAGACATTTGCATATATGATTAAACAAGGAAATCAACTAAAAATGTCCAAATTTGGAGACTGAAATTTTGAGCAGCTGTATCGCAAAAACTATTATAGCTAACAAGTGCATTTTGGTATCAACTTATAGCAAATTTAATGTAGTTTAAATATGTATAATATGATATTTGTCAAAAACGTGCTCTTTCATGGTCAAAATGGAGAAAATTCGAAAAAAGTACGAAAATTTAGCAGTTTGACGGCTGCCATTACTCCAATAGACGAAATCTCAGATGGCCGCGTATCCAGAATTAAATCTTTTGATGTGTATTATACGTGTGCCAAGTTTCATGTTTCTATCATTAAAGGCACAATTCGGTCATATATCTGCTGTACTAATGGGTTTTCGGAGCCGAGGACCCACTCTTGTACTTTTGATGACTGCACGGCACAAAGCTTCAAGCCTCTTCTGGGCCCGTCAACACCAACATTGAGCTGTTTCTGGCTGAAACACGTTGCCTGGTCTGACGTGTACGGGTATGGAGACAACCTCATGAATCCATTGACCCGACATGCCAACAGGGCTGGCGGAGAGTCAATGATGGTATGAGGCGAATTTATTTGGCTTGATATGGGACCCCTGATACGTCTAGATACTACTGCGACAGGTAAGATGTACATAAACCTCCTGTCTGATCATCTGCACCCATTCATGTCCATTGTGCATTCTGACGGACTTTGGGTATTTCAGCAGGGCAATGCGACACCCCACACGTTCAGAAAAGCTACAGAGTGGCTCCAAGAACACTCTTCTGACTTCAGACACTTCCGTTGGGCACCAAAATCCCCTGATATGAACATTATTGAGTAATTTGGGTTGCCTTACAGCGTGCTATTCAGAAGAGATCTCCACCATCTCGTACTCCAATGAATTTAGGGGCAGTCCTGCAGGATTTATGGTGTCAGTTACCTCTAGCATTACTTCAGACATAAGTTCAGTCCATGCCAAGTGAATGTTACACCATTTTTGCTTGCTCACAGGGGCCCAACACAATATTTGACAGGTGTGCCAGTTTTGTTGGCTCTTCAGTGTGTTTTCGAGACGCTCATCGTCTGCAGTGGTTATACGTCGTAACCGGAGGATGAAATTCGCAAACATTTTCTGTAAAGAAAAATTACCCATGGAGTTTTGCATTTGTCAGATTATTTTTTAAACCGCTTAGTCAACCAACATTACAGCCGGTGGTGGTGCAAAACGTGGATTGTAATCTTGTTTCATTCATACATTTTTTTCTTCCTTTTAACTTGATTTTCAGTAATATTTCTTTTATGAACAAACTAACTCTCCGCTATTGGAAAATTTCTGAACTAAAATTGGGGAATTTCAACCTATTAAATATTCCTGCTTTGACCACTAAATATTGTTAAGAGACATACAAAACACAAAAATTCCCTATCGCCGAATTTTAAAACACGATTGATTTTTAATGAATTTTTTAAAAAAACGCGCCTTGAGAAACGAAACTAGCGACGTAATATGGCTGCATATGTAGGCTAAGGCCACTATATAGAGGAGCAGTCATGTCTTTTCTTGCGGTTGATGAGTGGTTGTCTGCAAGAGGTGTGTTTCTGCAAGAGGTATTTTAATAACTTTAACTGTTCTCCTACTATGAATTTTCAGGAACAGTTAGTTCATTTCAAGACAACCTGTAGCTAAGCAGAAGCTTCGTTATCCATAGCTTGCTGGGTTGAAGGTTTGTTGCTGTACTGTGCATCCTAACATTTGATCATTATATCTGCTTGATTTATGAAGCTCGGATAGATTCTGGACATCGACAGAGGCAGGCGCTCTCTTATTAAGGCAGCGTGGTTTGAAATACCAGCATAGTACGATTGCCAAGAGGCAAAGAATACACAACTCAGCAGCAACAAATCCAATGACTGCAGGTATGGCTACACCACCTGGAAACAAAATAAAAATAAGATTTAAACAAAAATGAATTTGTATCTGACAAACAAAATTTTAAAATCAAGGATTACAGTTTTGAAGAAGTAACGCTTTTTTTTATCATTTCGAAGTGATATATTTTATAGAATAATTGCTTACTCAATGTTTTAAAAAGTAAATTTTTACGAAACTACATCTTTTCTGGTATTTTATTTATATTATTAAAAAATAGTATACATTTTTATCACTTTAAAAAATATTCAACAATACGTAAGGTAATCCTCAAAAACAGTGGCGCACCCAGGATGTTTTGCTGGGAAGGGCTAGAAGCTTTGTGAGGAGCACCGATAAATGAAGTGAAAGAAAAAGTCAATGAGGTTTTAAAAGATCTCCTCCCTCCCCCAATGAAGAAAGACTATGACTCAACTTCGCAGAGATGGCCTGTGATTCCTCCTTTTTTCAGGATTGTCCATTTTTAGGAAGGCGTGATACGCAGATGAAAATTGAGGAATGGGATTCACAATTGATGGGGGAATTTGAATGGGTAGAAATTCTACCTATTTTAATACCTATTTTAAGGAATGGACTCGTTCTCTCATTTGATTGACACCGGCCATCTCGTCGCGGTTGAATTATATCTACACTAGGGAATTTTTCGACATTTAACACTTTACCGACCGGTAGCGATTCGAACATCCTATGCCCTTTCACCGCCCGCTCGCATTTAAGCATACCGTACTCGATTTTGGACATGCGAAAAGATGCGCGCTATCATTGGTCGAATGCGTGTCAATCAATCGCCTAACGCCGCCCATAGGTTCGGAAAGTATGGGAAGTGAAAGAAAAATGCCAGAACAAAGTGTAAACGTCGCTCTAGGAGAGGGGGGGGGGTAATAGGTATTAACTGCCTTGCCATCGTAAAATAAATAAACATTTAAAATAGTTAGAATCAACCTAAAAGGTGTTTTATTTCAAAAATAAACTTAGAAAACTTTTATGCAAATTCATACCAAACACGTAGTAGTGCCATCTATGTGTAAACAAGGAAAGCAATTTACGGAAATGCAATTTTCTTTTATAACTTAAAACCAGTGCTCCAAATGAATTGGATTACTGTTCTTGATTAATAGGAAAAAATGAATGTTCGCGCCCTTCTAAAACAGTTCTGAAAGTGCTGTAAAAATGCTATATTTTATATTTTTACATTTTTTGATTTTTTTTTTTCACAAACAAGATAGTATCTTAGAAATTTATTTTTAAGTAAAAGGGGGAAAATATTAAATTTTTACTAAAGTTTTTGAGGTTTAAGGTATAGAGATATTCTTTTATTACTAATGCGATATGTGTACATGTATTAGCATCTGTTTTATCAGTTCAAGAATTATTAATCATTAGACAGTTCAGAATGTTCATGTACATTTTCATTAAACAGGAATTTCTATAAAACGTTTTTAGTGATTATCCGACTAATTATTAATGGAGAAAATTTCGTGAAGACTTGCCTTGATGAAATATCTCTTGCAAATAAGGTACATAAATTTTAAATGAAGAAATTAAATTATTTACAATCCCCTTAACCATATTTATTGGCTGTCGTTTAACATCTCGTCTAATTGAAAAAATAAAAAAAAAGTTTAGCTGTTAGAGTGGAGAGTACTTAGTACTGCCTTAAATATGAATTTTTTAACTCTCTCAATTTTCAGTTACATCAAACATTCATGGAGTTAAAAGAATGCAAGACAAGCAGAGGAACAATTTATGTATTTATGGGCCCCAAAGTTACTCACAGATAACACTAATTAATTATCGGAATAGGAAACGAAATGAAATATTTATATCTATTAAATTCACACGCTTAAAAGTAACATTAAATTCAGCGGACTTGCAGAAATCGACAGCTATAATTTCCAAAATTTTATAACATTGTTAAAAGCTTTACTGATGTATAACCCTTTGCAAAATAATATATTTTACAATTGATTCAATTATATTTTACAATATTTTAGCTCCAATAACAAATAAAAAGTATAACGTATACATAAAAAGATTTAATGCATATTAAAGTTGCCTATATATTCAACAGTTTTAATAACCTAAAACAATTTACTTTAAAATACAAAAAAAAAAAAAAAAGCCCTTAGAAGTTATCCTAAAAATTATTACCTGTTAATCATTTTTGGAAATCACATTTCTATAGAAAACATAACAGCAGCACAATTTGATTTATAAGCTAATAAATAGCACGTTAAAAAATATTTTAAAAAGTGCCATAAATATTTTTAATAATGCCTTATTTAAACTATATAATTAAAATAAGGCATTAAAAAAACAAAAATTACCAGCGAACAATTTTTTGGCTTGTGGGCACGAATTTTTCATGCTCCATTGGTATTTGTTTTCCTTTCTGTTATAAAAATGCTTTTACCATTTTCCACCACGAAATTATTTAGGTAAATCTTTGTCTTTTATTTTTATGAAGAGCTGGGCGAATTCATATAGGATGTATCTCAGAATAGCGTTGCCTTTGTTTTGGCGGCGAAAGGAGATCTATCGACAAGTCGATTCGACCAATGATAGCGCGCATTTTTTCGCATGTCCAAAATCGAGTACGGTATGCTTAAATGCCGCCCGCATAGCTGCAGATCGTCCAAGACACCGACTCGGTTTTGGCCTAGACTGACGCGCGGGGATATAGGTGCATTTCTTAAACTCTGGTAAAATTGTACGCTTCGTGTTATTGTAGGGTAACAAAATTTAAGTCACCACAGATCGGTTCAAAGTCGATTAATCGACGCCCGGTCGGTAAGCGCCGGAGAGCAAACGTCGAATAATCGACGCCCGGTCGGTAAGCGCTGGGAACAAAACGTCGATTAATCGACGCCCGGTCGGTAAAGTGTTAAGCTGCAAAAACCTTTAATTTTGGGAACACCAAAGATAATTTAAGCACAATTTTAAATTATCTCTGGTGTTCCTGAAATTTGAAAGAGGAGAGGTCGAGGTGTTCTCTCGCTTAAAACAGATTTTAAAGCTATATTTGGAGACGTTAAACAAAAGTTTTATGCTGGATTCTTTGAAATAAAAACACTCGAAAACTCATTTTAACCTACTTTTTGCCAAGTCATGGGGAAAGGGTAAATGCTCGCCTTTGGAAATTTTCCAAGAAAAATAATTTAAAGAATGTTTTTTATAGAACTGGGAAAGAATTTGAGGAATGGGTGTTTATCACAAAGAAATTTTTCTAAATTAAAGACGGAAATTTTCAGTTTTAGTCTCTTTTTGGTCATATCAAAGGGGCTAGTCTTCTGGCTTCTGGGAGGGACTTAAGCCCCTTAGCTCCCCCCGTGAGCGCACCACAGCTCCAAAATAAATCATGAACGCAGTAAGAAATGTGTGTAACTGAGTTGTGATGTTACATGAAACATACAATAAAAAAATGCAGCACATATATCTAACCAATTTTTTTAAAAAAAAATCTTTGAATAGCATAAATAGCGCCTTTTCCGATCTTCTGTAAAATTAAAAAAAAAAAAATAAAAACATTAGCAGAAACCTTTGCAAAAAGATAAACCGTTTGTAAAATAGAAACAATGATCCAAGAATAAGAGTGAGTCAAGGATCAATTCTGATTGTTAAAATACTTTCATAAAAAATCACCAGAGAAGAACTATCATGGTTCGGAAACTGCCATAAGTAGTTGTAAAGACACAGCGCATCACCGAATTCTAAGTCTCAGAACTAAAGAATGAAAATTTTAATTTTGAGCATGTAGAATCACATACCCAGTTTCGAATCTTTAGAAATTGACGAATCAAGATGTTCATTTCCCGCCTTTCTTGCCCTTGACATTAAAACAGAATTGCTGAAGACATGTAGATAATTTATCGACAAAATTTCGACATTCTGCAAAACACAAAGCAATAAACAGAAAATAAGACGATTACCAAACTTGAAGTTGCGAAAATTAGTACACGATAGATTTTAGCCTTTAATTAACCTCATTATTAATGATGGAATAAGATCTAGCCATCACTAAATATAGGGCGCGTTGATAAAAAGAGCATAATTAATTACAATAATAAGGCAAATTTCATCGTTATCACAACTGCTGGGAAATAATCATTAGGATAATTGTTGATCGATGGTAATTCCACGTAGTGAAGCAACTTACTTGCACAGTCTTCTGCAGCTTCGTGAGTTTCCGCCAGTGCCCCATCAGTTCCGTTCGTGGCTGATACCGGCAAAACTAAAAAAGACGTATCACTTGTTAGCGTTTGCAGAAACAATTTCACCCTTTATGCCCCGACGGGACTCAGAAGTCCCGGTTATATTAATTCAGTATTATGAATCCAAAATGGCCGTAATCATGTTAAAGCTTTTAAGTTCCATTCCTTTTACTTTGCTGAGAGGTCAACAGATGGTACTTTCGATCGGAAACAGTTTTCTTAAGGGCCATAAGGCGTAGGAGGCCTTAGACCCTCAAAATTTTCAAAATTTTTGTACTCGATAAAATGTTTTTTGATGTATTTTCAACTAAAGAAGTACTTTACGATACCGAAAATATTTTGTGAATTTGTTTATTTGGGCAAAACCAGGTTTAAATGTTGGTATAAGGTGCTTCGGCAAAGTTGGTGATTGTGTCAGAAGCGTCGAATTCGTAGGAAATGGGGGAAGGTGGAGAGTAAAGGTCGAGACTAGCGGTCACCACTCGTCAGTGGCGAAAAAAAAAAATTGGCAACCACGATATGTTATATTGCTCGCAAAACTGGCGACTTACTTTCTTTCTGAATAAAAATACAAACTACCGATGCATCGGGCTGATTTTGAAAAGAAAATGACCATGAGCATCGTCATTTTCTTCCAATGTTAACTTGGAGAGAAAATCGACCCATCTGCAGCACAAAACATCTAAATACATAATTTCAATCTAGAAATTGAAATGATTTTTTTTGGAAAAATAGTCAAAGATGACCAAATTTATGATTAATCAGCAAATTAAATAAAATGTTTTTTAAACTTCAAGTATGCAGATGCGTTTAGTTTTTGTATTATCTGCATAATGTCTTATTATTGGGATTTTAAAGTAAATAATTTTCCTTTTCAGAAAAGGTTTGTACATTTTTTTTATAATTTTTATTAGTAGTAATTCAGTTAAGATACACGCGAGTACATAGTGTAATATTACTATATGCAGAATGAAGTAGAGTGGGGTTAATTTTGGAACGTGGTTCAAAGTAGCCACCAGCGACGCCGAAGTGGCCACTGACTTTTTTTAGTTTAGTGGCCACTGGCCACTATCTTTTTTTTTTTTTTTAGTTTCAAGCTTTAGGAGAGTAAAATGTAATCAACAAATCAAGAATTCTGTAATGTGCTCAGCAACGGGGTGCTTGGCACGAGTTTTCAACTAAAATACAGTTCTAATATTGTTAGCTAACAACAATGCTTCATTCAAATTCAAACATTTTGTTTCAGCAGCACTTGATTGGGACAACCCTCGCTTCTTTAGTTTTAAACCGATTTTTAAATGGACTATGTCATCGACGAATGCTACCAATCTTGAGGTATACTGTAATGTGGTGTATAAATATGTAGCACTGACAGAAACTTTTAAAACTTGTTGAATGAAGAGGTCAAATCAGAAAAATTTGGAAATGACTTATCATTGAAACTTATTTAAGTAATGACAATACATCAGATGAAATGTATTATCTTTGTTCCGATCCAATGAACTAAATATTTACGTAGTAGCAGCACATGTAGAAGAATAAATTACTTTTTTTTTTGTTTTAATAACACAAGGTAACGCCTTTCAACAATTTTTTTCTGAGTTATTAACAGAATTAACATGCATAGTTCAGTTAAAAAAATAATAACTGATTAAATAAATTGAAAGTTTACAATCTATACTAATAATATAAAACTGAAGAGTTTGTTTGTTTGAACGCGCTAATCTCAGGAACTACTGGTTCGAATTGAAAAATTATTTTTGTGTTGAATAGTCCATTTAATCAGGAAGGCTTTAGGCAATATAACATTAAGCTACATGTAAGAAGTTGTTATTATAGTTTAAAAATAATAATGGTCGAAAAGCACGAGCTGGTTAGTTTCCACTCTTCTCGAGAGATGGCACTCCCTTAAAGTATTGTTTTGGCAACTGTGTGTAGAGGGCGCTGGCCGACAAGGGGGCTCACTTGAAGGCCCATGTCGGCGGCTCCTTACGAAATGGTTGTTTTTGAAATAACTTATATCCCATTATAATATAAATTAATTGTTTTTTCTAATTTTTTGTTCAAGCTTTGTTAATATTTTGTTCAGAAGTAGCTCGTGCAACGCAGCTAGTTTGGGAAAAACTTAAGACCTTACCTTTTTTGGCAGAGCAAATGAAACCCCTCCTTTCATCACACATATAATTATGGAACTTCATGTGAGATGTGTAGATGACGGAACAGCTTTCAATGTCCCTATTAGGTTCACCCGAATCCCAGTTCTTGAAGTCAAACGGTGAACGGTCAGACCAAACAAATTCGCTTCCTATGGTATAGAAAAAATCACCATTAGGCAGTTACCATCCATGGGAGTTCAGCATTTAATTGTTGCACTTTATTTTATTTGCCCCTTTAGATCGTTTAACAGCGTTTCTTCACCTCTTTTGACCCACAAGGGATAAAAATTAGTGAAAAAAATACGCGGATCACGGAGGTTTTTTTGTTTAAGTCAAATGTGAGCTTTTTGTATTGATATATTTACAGAAAAAATAAAATATTGAAAAAAAAAAAGTACTATTATATTTATTATACGTAAATAAACAAATCATTGAGAAAAAAAATAAAATAATGAAGATTAATCACATAATGAACTTGTGTAGGGAGGGGTTGGAGCAGTAAGGGGGACGGACTGATCAAGAGTTGAGTGAGGTTGTTGCACTTACACAATCAACTTTCCAGAAACAAAAAATCACACCATTAACAAATCGCATGTCCAATTCAATACCGCCATGAGCCCAAATTATTGTATTATGGTAATAACATATTAGACATCGAACTGAAATACAATGACTGTTGATGAAGTTTACCATCTACATATACGAAATACCAGATATGCGATCGTAATTATTAAGTTTAATAAAGGTCAACATATTATCAATGCAATAACGGTGTAAAATAAAAGATAAAAAAATGCACTTATGACGGTATTGAGCTTGATCTCCAAACCATCCAAACTTAAAAATTGAAAGTTTACTTAAACACTTCAAAAAATGAACTGCAGTTTTTACAGTATAATACTAGCAGCCGAGGTTCCAATTTAAAACTGCAAAATGCGCAGTAATAAACTGTTAAACTAGCAATTTTACAGTTTCTTACGGCAAAGTAAGCAATTTTACAGTTTATTGCCGTAAAATTTAGCTGTATTATACAGTGAAAACAAAAGTATAATACTGGCATCATAGCTTCCAGTTTCAAACTAAAACGTGTTGTAATAAACTAAAAATAGAAATGTTGGTTTATTACTGTAAAATTAGCAATTTTTACAGTTGTTACTATAAAATTAGCTGTATTATACTGTGAAAAACACAGTATAATACAGCTACAGAGTATAATACATTTTTACAGAGTACTAATAATACTTAATAGGTCCTTTTTGGCATATTTTAGAACCTACCTCCTTGTACCTTACGGTGAAGTCCCACGTGCAGCTCATTTTTGGTATATTTGACAAATTGGTGCAAGACTTTTGCTTCTGCTTGAGAATGGATGCTTGCGAGGGTTCCACCTATGCAAGTAAGCAATAATAATATATTACTTGGAAGTTTTCCGTTTTCCCCCAAATTGTATATTTATTCCATACATCCATGCTGGTTCAACCGTAATTATTGAGGTTTTGAATTTCATTTGTGGCTTTGCCAGGGATGTCCCCCCCCCCCCTCCAAAAATTTTCACAACCTTCTTATACTTTTTTATTGATATTTTTTTTGTTATTTGTTTTTTTTTTTTTTTAATAATATTTTTTTTTTTTTTCAAATTGTAACTATCTAATATACAGGGTGTCCACTCCAATCGTGGACCAATAGCTAATTTCTAAACCGTTAGAGATAAGCATATAGTTTATTTAGGAAAAAATCTCAAAATCATAAAAGGAATTTTGGGTCTATTCAATGTTTTTCAAAAAATCAAATTTTGAAAGAGTTACGAAAGAGGGATTAACTCAAATTTTTCGCACTGCTAATTGGTCTGATTTCATGATAGACAGTGTCAATCATTGCGTCCTTGAATGGACGGCTATAAATTTAAAGTGTCCAGAGTCGATCGGGGTCCTCTTTGCGGTTGTACACAAGCTGAGGGGTTCTGTTCTATTCTAAAACCAGTTTTCCACCCGACTTGTTTCCTCACGTTGGAAACAAGCTGTGAGCGCTAAGTACTAGGGAGCGGGGAGGGGGGGAGTTCCATTATTTCCTTCCTTCTCCTTTTTTTTTTGCTCGAAAACTTTTAAGCCACGTTACGCTTATGTGACATTAGATCTTCAAACCGAATTCTTTATTTCCTTTGAAATTTAAGGGAGTCATTAAGTAACGTTTCAATATTTATTTCAAAATTTGTCTCATTTTAACTGGTTAAAATTTATTTATTTGTTTCTAAATAGTTTTTTGAAGTGAGAGGGGGGGGGGGACACTAGTGATCTTTTCAGCTTCACCGATAAAAAATTGCATTCTGCGGAATTTCTGAAACTATTCTTGAAAATAAAAACAACAATGGAATAAGGTGACGTTTCGACGAATTCTAGGGAATGGCAATGTAAGCATAAATAAAAACATTTGGTAGTTATTGTAGTGTGTTTTTGTAGATGCTAGTTTGATTAATGTTGCAAAAATAGAGAAGAATATATACCCTATTCAACGAGAGCTGATAGTAGAAGTAAACAAAGCAACGTGACACTTGGCGATACTGCTGTTTGCTTGGCGCTTAATATGAGTGAAACCAACGCCAACCAGATAAGCGAAATGTTCGCTCACGTTTTCACCTTTTTTCCGTTTTTAATAGGAAAACTAAAAGCAATGTTTTTCAAACGTTGTTCATTTTTAACAACTGAAATCAATCTTTATTTTTTGATACAAAGCATTAATATGTGTTGTCAAAATAACATTGGTTTTAGGAATTTACTTCTATAATAAATATTTGTAAGAAATATAAAAAATCGCTCTGATTGTATTGTATTTATAAATAATCATTGAAAATAAAGAGGAGGTAATGAAAATTGTACGAAGCCCCCCAACCCCCACTTCTTTTCACATCATCTTCTCTCTGTATTTTTCCCCCTTTTTCCCCCAAAACTGTCTTTAAAAATTTATTATTTTCTTTTCTTTGCAAAAGATTTTTTAGTTCAATGCGTCATTTGCTTTATTTCAATCCAAGATTGTTCTACAAATATCACCGCAAAAAGTTCTTAAAAAAATATTAAACAATATTCCGAGAATTTCTAAAATTAATAAAAAAATATATTATTGCTGTAATTTCTTTATTGTATTTTTTGCGAAGATTTCTCTAACACATGCATTTGGTTCATCTAGTTTACTTCAATCAGAAACTTGCTCTAAATTCTATAGTGACATCTTATCCCGATCACGAGAATCTGAAGATTAGATTTTTTTTGTTGATAAATATCGTTTGTTGATATATACTTTTTGGATTTCAACTTCATTAAAAATTTAAGGTAATTGGTACCCATCCCTCTCTCCTCGAACGAAATGAATAAATTTTTGCCTATAAAACTTTAAAAACGTAGACACCGAGGCGGCCCTTTGGAGTACTCTGTGCAATAGGAGTTCTTGGGGTCTTTGTGCCGCCAAGAAAGAGCCCCGGATTTTTAAAAGGCACGCTGTGGTATCCCCAGGGGCACGGGTCCCATCCAGTATTGTCGCGTTGTTCGCACATCGCTAAAACGCCGCCACTGAGTAGAAATTAACGCCCGAACAGCTCTTGATGTCTCAAGTGTATAGTGTGCGGTGAAGTGTGTATTTCGACGCTAAGGGAGGTGTCCGAGATTGTCACCACGCTCATCAACAACAATATATGTAACGTCAATGAAGGTGCCTTCTTGTCTGTTCTATTATTTGAAACATTTGTTTGAATTATCCCCCACAAAATGTGGAAGGGCGATCTGTCCAATAACCATCTTGTGTCCTTCAAATCGTGGTCTCACTTGTTGGTCGGCCTCTATTTTAACACTACGCAGAGAGCAAAAATTTTCGAAGGGTGCCAGTGCGAAGGGTTCAGTCTCGTTCTTTTCGTCTGCTCGAAAACACGACATTTATCTTCTGTTTTTTGCGTTAAATTAATTAGTATGGATTTAAGTCCGCCAAAAAAGAGGCAGAAAATGTCTTACATCAGTAAATCTGAGAAAGAAATTATTTTAAACATTTTTAAAACCGAAATTCATTCAAAACCCGATGTGTCGATAAGTGACGTGGCTGAATACGCTGCTACGGCATCAGGAGTTGGTGTTGCTTCTGTTTACAGAATCATTCGAGAATACAAACAAAATGGGCTGTTGCATTCCCCGAAGAGGACTAAGTGCCGCAGAAGTATTTTGGATGTAATTGATGATTTTGACAAAAACGCCATCAGGAGAAAAGTCCACGATTTTTTCCGACGAAACGAAATTCCAACAGTGGACAAGATGCTCAAAGCAGTGAACGATGACAGTGATTTGCCCAACTTTAAAAGAGTCACGTTCTACCGCCTTTTAAAAAAGATAGGTTTCAAGAATCTGAAACGAGGAAGGAACAGTTCGCTCATTGAAAAAAGTGAGATAATTTTGTGGAGAAGAAAATATTTACGAACTATCAAGAAAATGAGACAGGAAAGACGGAAAATATATTATATGGACGAGACTTGGCTGAATGCTGGCCATACACTGGACAAGGTGTGGACAGATTCGACGATTACAACATCAAAGCAGGCTTTTTTATCAGGCTTATCAACTGGATTAAAAGCTCCTTCCGGAAAAGGGGAGAGATTGATAATTACCCACATTGGCAGCTCAACAGGATTTGTACAACAAGGACTCCTGCTGTTCAAATCGAACAAAAACAAAGACTATCACAAAGATATGGATGCAACTTGTTTTGAAGAGTGGTTCAAAAACATTTTGCCACATCTGGAACCAAACTCAGTCGTAGTGATGGATAATGCTTCGTATCATTGTCGAAGAGAAGAAAAAATACCAAATTCATCATCCAGAAAGCAAGAGATTATAGATTGGCTCAAATCTAAAAACATCATCGCTGGGGAAGATCTATTGAAAGCAGAGCTATTGGACTTAGTGAAGGCTAATAAACCCAGATTTGAAAAATTCGCAGTAAATGAAATAGCATCAAGAAATAATGTAGAAATTTTGAAACTCCCCCCCTATCACGCTGAACTAAATCCCATCGAGCTAATATGGTCCCAAGTGAAAGGGTTTGTGGCGAAGGAAAATAAAACCTTCAAAATAGCCGATGTGGAGGAATTGTGCAGAAAAGGCATAAATGAAATTGGAGCGGAACAATGGAAAAAATGTATTGAACACACAGAAAAAATAGAAAAACAAATGTGGGATTTAGACGAAGCAATTGAAAGTACAGTTGATTCTCTGATCATTAATTTGAATTCCAGCGACAATGATTCTTCAAGTTCTGAGAGTGAAACTTGATGTAAGTCAATTTATGTTTTCTTTTTCTTAGTAATCTAAATGAGTCTTATTTATGATTTTTTTAATGTTGCAGAAGATAATTCTCAACATTATAATCTCTCACGTGTGAAAATCGATTGAAAATAACTTTAAAAAACATTTTGCATTTTCTAATTTTCACTTTTATGTTTTTTAAGTACCGAGTTTGAAACATTTTATGACATTAAAAAATATAGATATTTTAAAAGCAATCTGCATTTAAACATCAATTATTAATGTCTGTTTTTAAAAACAAAACTCATTGGAATCAAGGCTTATAAAATAACAATTTACAACAAACTACATGTTGTATTATTTATTTATTTATTTGAATTCATTTATTTATTTTTACTCAAGCTAAATGGACATTTTTGGTGAAGAAATGTTTGTATTTATATCTTTAAAACAAAACACAAATCCCGCTCCCCGATTCCTTTAATAAATCATGTTTTCCAACGAAATATTTTCGTAGGTTATAATTTTACTGAGAAAAGATTTTTTTCTTTTTCAAAAAATAATGGTATTCTCTGAAAGTAGAAAAGTACTTTTTTTCTGTAAAAATTGCATGTGTAGAGCGATTTTTCTAAGTTGTTCGTACTGACTTCCCGTGACTTTCTTTTGGGGCACTTCTCGCTACGAATGAAGTGCAGTCGAAATTCAAAGTAGAATTGCCAATCGGAGGAGTCACTTGTGAATGTGGCAACCCTCTTTGTTTACTTCTACTATCAGTTCTCGTTAAATAGGGTATAGAGAGAATTTTTCGAGCACACTCATTCTCCATGCGCGGATTTCTCAAGCAGTTTAATACAAGAAATCTATACTTTTTTCTTTAAGATTTTTCCATCCATCGAAAAGAAAAGCAACATAATTGAGGGGAGAAAAAGTTCCCACACCCCAAAACATTATATATCGTTGGAAAGGGTTTTTTTCTGAAAAAGAAAAGTTTTAGCACGTTTCTGTCCGTTAATTAGGACAGGAGATATTAATTAATCAAATTTAATCAATTTTCAAGGCCTAACTCTGTACGCAGAACTGAAACACTAGAGCCATTTTCCTTATCAGCTGCTCTTTTGTCCCTGAAGTTACTTTGTGATTTAAATTTGCGTATAGATTTAAGCCTTGAAAATTTATTCAATTTGATTAATTAATATCTCCCGTTACTTACTTAACTTTCTGTCTCTTATATTTATTTGGCGAATTGATTTAAACTTTAACATGACTTTAAGTGGAATTTAAAAGGTTGTGGAGCGCATTTGAACTAAAGAATATAATAATTTGTCTTCAGAGGGGTTAAAGTGAATTTAAATTTATTAAGTTGACTTCCTCAAAATTCGGTGTTACCGAAAATGTCACAATAGAACTATTATTGTTAAAAATTTAGGGATGGCTATTCAG
>JAXGGA010016766.1:0-25935 GCA_038373865.1 Uloborus plumipes | reverse complement strand
GGTTTTGTTGGAGAAATCATAAATCTGTTAAAAAGAACATCAGAAGATGGAGATATTTTACTTATCCGACGACGTTGCTCTGAAACTTTGATATTCTTAGTATGATCAGAATATCCATCGAATACTACAAAAACGTTGTTACCAAAATGTCTATGAACATAATTAACGTACTTCTCAAAAATTGCATCGAATTTTTCATCTCGATCCCATACAACGCGATGTAAAAGATATACACCATCGATGATGTAAATGGCTGATTTTTGTGTTTTACACATTTCAATTGCATCGATGAGTGATAATGGATAAGGAGCCAATTCATACTTGAAAAATGCATCAAGCTCATCCTCCAAATACTTAGAAATACACATTCGTTGAAACAGTAATACAGGATCTATTGGTACCTTTTCATTGTGAATTTTTTATAGAGCTACTGACGGTTAGAAGAGGGAGAACTTTATCAACACGTTTCAATTTAATATTGTTGAAGGAAAACGCCTCCACTCACCTCGAATGTAAATTGACCCTCTCATAGAGGGGGGAGGGTGAATCTTAGGAGGGGATAAGCGTAGCGGTCAAGTTGGGGAAAGTGTTTCATGAGGTCACTTGAAAACTGCGATGTCTCTTGAATGTTATTTTGTATGGGGAGGTGGAGGAATGGGGGGGGGGGCAAATTCAGATATTTTTTTTATACCAAGGGTGGATCCGCCTCTGAATCCACGCTTGTTTGCACAAAATTGTATACTTTACAAACTTTGCATCCTCCATTTTTAAGACACTTACCATTCAAGAGATATTTGAAAAATTTATTTTTGAGCTTTAACCTTGAATAAAACGTTTAGATTCACTGGGATCCATTGGAAACTTTTTATATAATGATATCCTTAATTATTTGCAGGTTAATTTCATCGTCAAAGTGTAATACGTGGACACTAATAAGGGGTATTGGGGGATTTTTTCGAAATTTGAGTCACCGAACTGCAGTTTTAGGCTTTATTTTATCATTTGGGGGGGGGGTTGACCCCACGACCCACCCACTGAATACCCATTTGTTTGTGCAAAATTATGAATTTTCAAACTTTGTCTCCCCTATTTTTACAATAACACTTACCGTTTAAGAGATATTAGGGAAAAATCGATTTTGACATTTGACCTTGAATAAAATATTTAGCTCCACCGGGATCCATGGGGACTTTTGACACTTCACTTACAATGATGTCTTTAGCAATACTTATGTTAATTGCATTGTTAAAGTACCAAATTCGAGTAAAAATAAGGGGTCTGAGGGGAATTTTTCGAAATTTATCTCCCCAAATGCCGTTTTTAGCTATTTTTGGTAGCTTTAGGGGGGAGGATATGACCCCCATGACCCATATTCGGAATCCCCACTTGTTTGTACACAATTGTATACTTTTCAAACTTTGTAACCTCTATTTTGTCGCTTCCAATTACCGTTTAAGAGATATATATGAAAAATCGATTTTTTGACCTTTGACCTTGAATAAAATTTTTAGCTCCACCGGGATTCATGAGGACTTTTGAGATTTCACTTATAATGATGTCCTTAAGGTCTGTACAAATTTTCAGCTCTATGCGAATTTTTCCGAACTTTCGCGTTTTTTTCGTCTCTTTTCACCGGGCTAGAGGTTGTTCATTACCCTCACAATTTTGAAATGTAAAGCCAAATTGAAGAAAAGACTCATCATATTTTCTTTTTCGCATAAAATGTCATAAAATGGTATATATATATTAGACATAAATATTTGATATTAAAATATCTCGCGACCCCAGAATTTTGATACGCGACCCCAAATGGGGTCGCGACCCATAGTTTAAGAAGCCCTGATCTAGAACAAAGTTTCATTGTACCTTTTAACTTGTTTTTAATTTCGTGGTGACCTATACTACTTTTCGTGCCAAATTATCAAAAGTACAGTGAACTCTCACTTATACGCCGCCTCATTTATGCGCCTTTTTCACTTATACGACGATTTTAAATGGTCCCAGCACATTCCATAGCAAAATAATGATAGTATCATTCGCTTATGCGTCGCTCTAAAGATAAATATTTCACTTATGCGCCGAATTTTTCCGAAAATGTAAAAAAATTAATTTATTTTCTTGAAAAAATAAGCATTTTTCTTCACTTACCTCTTTAATCTTTCGCCTTTATTGCTCACGGAAGGTATTTTTGAACTAGAGTTCGGAGAGGGACAATTATCTATTATGCATCGTTTTAAAGGGAATAGTTTTTAATTAGGTATGCTACAATTTTTGTTTTCTTTTTATCATTGTAGTTACGTTACAATAATTGCCAAACCGTTTTAATCTGTCCCTTTTCTATAGAAATATTCTTATTCATTCTCTCATTAGAAACTATGTTGTGTTTTAGCTCTTTAAATAGGCTTGTTCACTTATACGTCTCTCTCACTTATGCGCCTTTTTCTGTTGGTCCCTTAGGCCGGCGTATAAGTGAGAGTTCACTGTATTAGTAAATACTAAATACCGTATGTATTGCGCAAAAAAAGTATCTTTTAAGCTTGCATATGATGCATGATTTACAGTTACCCATTTACCTAAAAAACATCTAGCACGCAATATGAATACAATCGAACCCCGCTATAGAAAACATTGTTTAAAGAACCTGTCACAAATGTGTCTAATGAAGAAAAATACCATCTACGGACCCAGTAATAAGTCCACTATAACCGATGGTTCACTATATACAAATTCTTTGAAAAAAATAAGCACATGCGGAAATAGTGATCCCGATAATACATAAAAATTTCATGGGTTAATTACAGCGGGGTTTGAATGTACATTGTGATTGCGCATTGTGGTGGGGGAATTGGTCTCAAATGGTTCTTGAACAGCTTCTCAGTACATTTGCGCATTGTAAATTAAACCCCAGGTTCCTCAGACCTCCCACCGAAAGGGGTCTATACGCGTATGAAGTTAGAAACATCATTATGACAAGAGAGCACCCGTCATTCGTGGGAAACTATTCCTGAAAATTCAAGGTAGGATATAAAATGAAGGATGTTATAAAGTTACCGACAGCCTCGCACATTGGAGCCGCTCGGGGAAAGGTTGGAGGATAGAAACATCCTGACCAGAAACCGACTTTAGTCTCCCTCGTAAGAATTTGACGATGAGCATGAAAGGGCAATAAAATTATCCATCAGTAAATAGTCAAATTCATCAAAACATAAAACAAAAACACTCTTGAAATCTTTGTAGGAGTCATAATTACAATATTTTATTTTTACTCAAATCGTGCACACATACTCATATTTTCATCAGAAATTATACCGTAAACATTGGACAAGCATTTCCGCTTTCTCAGAACAAATAAGACTCCATGAGGAAAGGCATACCATATCAAAAATATGTTTGAAAAACACGACTGCAGTCAAAGAAATACATGTCATTCTCACCTCAAGAAAAAAAATACAGCCATCAAACAATACAAATTTTCAGTCACTCAAACAACTGAGACGCAGCAAGTATATATATACTTTTTAAGTATGTTAAACACACATAAACCAAAATTCTGCTCTCAAAAAAACAAAGATTCAAAATGTGCACTGTAACCAAAGGTCATTCTCAAATACAGTAACTACCAATCCTGCCTTGATTTTCTGCACAATGGGTGGAGAGCAAAACAAAAATAAGAGAAACGAATCGGCATGATAGGAGGGTAGCATTAATGACTATGCCTTGAAGTTTAACTCAAAACTCAGGAAAAAGAAGAGGATAATATTTACACATTTGAGAGTAATCCCGCACTTTCGATTGGTGAGCCTCCGGTCAAAGCCACTTGATGATATGGGGTCGGCGTCCGAGCAGGGGCATCGCTACTTATCCAGCGGAGTTCACTGGGAGCGTTTCGCTTTCAGGCAAGTGCCTCGTCCGGCACATTCCTCCCGAGATCATTGAAGAGGAGTAGTGTACTTTCACGAAGTCGCCTCCTGTCTACGTGGATCTTAGGGGGTCTTTTACAGGAAAATAAGGTCTCTTAGCACCGGTCGAACACCGGGCGATCCTCCCCGACAAATCATGCCAAGTCCGGCACGTTTACGCTACCGAGAAAAAAAAGGTCAGTGGCATGTCCAGCACACTGTTATGCCCGCCAAAGTTCAAGGAAAAAAAAAGTTTTCTTACAGCGCTCACACGCGCCAAAAACTTTCAGTGACCTTGAATGCTGATTGGTCTAAAAGTATCTGGCGATCCCCGGGGCTCAAAATTCCCGGCTGAATGCCACTCCTTGTAAAAGTCCGTTGTAAAAGTCGTTGTAGCTTTGTACGTATAGAACCCGGCAACTCATTTGCATTTTGCAGACATCACATTTCTGGGCTCGGTTTCTCGTGGGACAAGAATGGGGGGCGCAGTGGAAACTTAATTAAAATTATTCGATAATGTGAATGAATATCACACGCATTAAATATGAATAATAATTACATTGTATCCTAATGTAAATTTGATATTTTCAATTCATAACTTTAACTTTGATAAATATCTAATTCTACTATTTGTTAAGAGTATACATCTTACTGTTACTGAATAGGCCTCGTTCAATTCTAAATAAATAAGTTAGAACATTTTGTAAGCACGTTTTGTGCGTATTAATGTTTTAGTTGTTTCTGTGTTTCTTGATGCAAAACTACATAATCAAATGCATTGCAAGAAAAAGTTAATGTTAATATTTTCTGCTATCAACAAAATAAAATTTATTACTTGCTATCACTTTTGTATGCACAGTATGAATGCTTGAATAAGTTTTGATAACATTCCTCGGGAGCCCATTTGCTCAGAATTATCTGAATGCTTAAAAACGATGAACCAAGGGATTTATAGGTGTGAGGAGTCATATGATATATACTGAATAAAGATACATTTACCAGGAAAGATATTTAAAAATATATCTATTTTGCTACGGATGTGTTTATCTGAATAAAGATATCTCGCCGACTTATTCGAAGCATTCGCACTTGACAGAAGAAATGCAAAAATAGTTTTTTATAATAATCTTTTGAAAATCAGCAGAAATGTAGAAATGTAAGTTGTTTGCTTATTTTTGGCTGATAGCAGTGAATATTCTTTAAAATATCTTACTTATGAAGTGTGATGAAGTACAGCTAAAGTGTCAAAAAAAAAACCTTTACCAAATAATATAATAATATATATATGATCGTAGAAAGTTGGATTAATATTTTGCTAAAGAAAAAATTCCCTTCCCAATTGTAAGCACAAAGCTTTATCAAGATACGCCAATACGTCATAATTTTCATATGCAATAATATGTTTATTGAAGTATTGAGCAATAAAACGCAAAAGCAAAAAAAAAACGGTATTTTTAACAGAAAAAAAAATAGACCGTGAGTCTTATTTTTTTATCATTAACCTGCACGAAAAGCTTTAAAATGAGGGGTGAATCATGAAATTTGATAAAGTAATAAGGAAAATATTGCGTAGTGTCAGAAAAGCAGGATAGAAAATATTATATAACATATCTATTCCCAAGTTCACACGTTGCTGATTGGAAAAAGTATTACCATTTGAAATTGATCAAATACCAAGAAAAAATAATGAAAAAAAATCAATTTTACTCTCAGAGTTCCTTATGCCTACGTTGCTGTTATATAAGAGAAAATAGAAGCATAAACCTACACTACACATTTTAAAATATTTTCTTTCATTTCTAAGGCTTATATAACATTTTTGTAAGCGAACAAGGGAAAGGATCGGTACTCTCTTAAATAGAAATATATTTGATTTTTGTGTTGCATAAAGAAATCAGTTTTTCTGCTTGCCCTATGAATAGTTTAAAATGTGACTTCTTTTTCGGATTCTTATTCCTTTTTTACTTAACTATATTCTACAGCAACACTGAAATAAAAATAAATGTTGGGTACTTTATTGAATCATCTGAGTTTATCCGCTCAGTACTTGCATAACGTATAGAATAATATTGGTTTTTACACTTCAGCGGTAAAATATACACTGAAAATAATATTGCTCAGGGCATCTATGCTACAGTTAGTTTCGATCCTCAAGTAATAAGGAATAATAAATATGAAAGGTATTTTATGAAGTATTGATGCTAGTATTTTTCATTAATGCTATTATTACTATTATTCGTATATTACTTATTACTATTTTTAATATTATACTTATCTATCTATCTATATATATAAAAACGGATGTATGTATATTTGTATATAAGTATGTTTGTATGTTTGTTCCTTATACAAATCCAGTTTTCGTCGGATTTTCATCAAACTTTGCACAAAGGTTCCTTGATGCACTAGAATTCACATAGGCTGGGTTTTAAAATTTTTAAAAAATCTAAAAAGCTCAAAATTCAAACTTTTTGTCACAAAATGGCCATTTTTTTCGATTTTGAATAAAGATAAGATTTTAAGCATACAAATTGATAAAATTTAATGCATTTAAAAATGAGTTATTTTCCAACAAAGATTATGATTAACCATGAATTATCAATTCAAGGCCCACCTATTTAATTTTAGCATGAAATAAGTTCAAAACAATCATAATTCATGTTCTAATACCTTGGAACATTGGCACAAAATTGTATGATGCAGAAAAATTAGAGGTTCCAATAGATATTTAATTCTAATTTTTTGCGAGCATTTTTAATAAGCACCCGGGCAACGCCGGGTAATAAGCTAGTTATTAATAAAATATTTGTAGGTGTTAATATTATTATTTTTATTACTCTTAGTGTTTCTCTTGCTATTATTGTTACTGGGTGATTCTCAGTAACAATAGTACTAAGACTACTTCTATTATTAGTATATTACTTAATTGTGTTTTTTAATATTACTTATTATTTAAAAAAGTATTTGTAAGAGAAGTTATTGTTGTTATTCTTGGTGTTATTCTTAGTATTATTGTTCCTTGGGGATTTTCCAAAATGACAACATTTTCTAATCACAAATTCATTAAAAATAAAAATGCCTTTTTTATACATAATAAGAAATTTATTAGGAGCTTAATTAGAGGAAATCAAAGAGATCTCAATTTAACCATGCTACCCTGCTTTTTAAAATCAGGAGAGTGACTTTTTGTGCCCCGAGAGAGTGATGTTTTAATGGCACACTATTATCAAGACTCAAAGTTTCATTAATGGTTCAAATTCTCTCGCTCTCTCTCTCTCTTTTTTCATGTGGAATATTGAGCATTAAAAATCTTTAGAAAAGACGACGGAATGTAAATTTTATAAATTTCTGAATTTTGTGCAAAAAATTTCAAAATTTCCAGTTTTTCCCAAACACCTCCGAAAAAACGAAGAAAAAATTGCTTTTTTTTTCGGAAATTTTCCGGTTTTTTTTTTTTTTTTTTTTGTTCATACTACACTGCTCGACATTGAAAATGCAACACCAAGAAGGAGTGGTCAGAAATTGATGAAATTTGGTAAGAAGACAGAGACAGCATGGAACAATAAGAGATATTTATTTCAAAATAAATAAGCAAAATTTACAGCGAGGACGGCGTCGGCTCAGTAAGAAGTAGGACCACCGCTGACAGCGATGCACGAAGAAACACGTCTAGGCATGGAGTCAATAAGCCTGCGGATGGTGTCCTGAGGGATGGCACTCCATTCCCTTTCAACCATTTGCCACAGTTCGTCCTCTGAACGAGGCAGTGGCAGGTTCTGCAAACGGCGTCCAATCACGTCCCACACATGTTCGATTGGTGACAAGTCAGGAGAGTATAGTGGCCAGGAAAGCATCTGTACACCTCGTAGAGCATATTGGCTGATTCGAGCACTGTGAGGCCTGGCGTTATCCTGTTGAAAAATTGCATTTGGCAGACCCTGAAGGTAGGGGATTGCCACCGGCCGCAGTACAATATCTACATATCGTTGGGCCGTCATAGTGCCCCGAATACGAACTAGAGGTGATACGGAATTGTATGCAATAGCGCCCCAAACCATTATGCCACGTTGTCGCGCTGTGGGGCGTTCCACAGTTACTGCCGGATTCGATCTTTCTCCACGTCGACGCCACACACGTATGCTATGACTATCGCTGGACAAACAGAAGCGGGATTCATCTGAGAACACTATGGTTTGCCATTCTGCCATCCACGTCGCTCTGGTCCGGCACCATTCCAAACGTTGGAGTCTGTGCTGTGAGGTCAATGGCAGTCTTCTTAGCGGGCGCCGTGATTGCAGGCCACGTGCAACCAGTCGACGGGAAATGGTTCTGGTCGACACAGGAACATCCAGGGTACCTTGCACGTGCTGCAGAATCGACGTACAAGTGACTTGCGGGTCCGCCACAGCTTGTCGGTGAATCCGTCGATCCAAGCGGTCTGACGTCACTCTGGCTGCACCTGCACCCCTCAATGTGGCTACATTTCCTCTTTCCAACCATCTCCGACACAGCCGATGCACAGTGCTTGCATCCATGTGGGTATCAGCTGCAATTTGACGTATGGACCCACCTCCCCTTCTCAGTCCGATCACCATACCCCTTGTAAAGTCGTCTATATGTTGGAAGTGTCTTCGTTGAGGACGGCGTGGCATTTCCTCCTATCACACGTATCCTTCGAGACAAAAACCAAATTTCTCCGATAATTAGTCTGGCAGAAAAACCAACATGAACATAGCCCACTTTTCAACTTCATTCTCTTATATCTTACTTCACGTGCGTCGGAGAGCTGCGCATTTCATATCATTTGCATAACTCAGTGACGTGCGTCTACGGTAAAATTTGCATGAATTTCTGACCACTCCTTCTTGGTGTTGCATTTTCAATGTCGAGCAGTGTATTTTCAGATTAAAATAAGTTCTGAAGACTATAGACCTTCTGTATTTATTTTTTTCATTAGAAATCAAGGCCTGGGTACAGAGGGAGTGATATATTCTTCTATCCGTGCTTAACTTTCCTCTTTGATCTTTCATCTCTAATGCTCACGGAAGGAATTTTTTCCACATCAACTAGAGTTCGGAAAGGGACAATTATCCATTATGCATCGTTTTAAAGGGGACAGTTTTTAGTTAAGTATGCCACAATTTTTGTTTTCTATTTATCATTGTAGTTACGTTACAGTAATTGCCAAACTACAGTAATGTGTCCCTTTTCTAAAGAAACATTCTTATTCATTGTCGCATTAGAACCTATGTTGCGTTTTAGTCCTGTTAATAAGCTTGTTCACTTATACGTCTCTCTCACTTATGCGCCTTTTTCTATTGGTCCCTTGGGCCGGCGTATAAGTGAGAGTTCACTGTATTTTTTACTTTTTACCGCAATTTCCAACTGAAGTCGGTTCTATTTTTTTTTCCAAAAATATTTTTTAAGTTGAGGATTTACAATATCTAGTTCTAAATTGTCTAAAATGTTCGAGAATACAGAGTACCTCGACACATTCATTTAAAAAATGTTGCTGCTAATGCAAGTCAGTAGGTATTAATGCACGCATCTATTCCTTTGGATTAGTTAAAAACATCAACGTTTTAACATACCTAAAAAGAGGTAGTGAGGGGTCTATCACTACCAGATTTATTTAAGATTTAATATCAGATTTTTTTTAAGCGAAAACAGCAGTAATTATTATTAAATTGCATTTTGATACACTTTAGTGTTCATATCACTGAAAGAAACATGTTAAAATTGTTTTGCTTGAAAAAAATAATAATGGTCTTAACTCTTGAGATAAAATTCGATAAATAATTGATGTCCACACACACCAAAAGCTTCTTTGTGTTATAGACTTATTTCTCCACACAGTTGGCAAGTTTTAATTTAAATTTCAGCATCAGCTCGGTGAGAGAGAAAAAAACATACTCAAAAAGAAATTTTTAAGACAGTGAGAAAAAGGATTAACTCGGTTTATTAGAATTTTATGATGTAATCTTAATTAAGCTCTGGAAATTAAACGTTGGTGAATAAGAATTTTTTATAAGTAACAACTGCTGCGAATTCAACCGGATAACAAATTAAGCTGAAACTGGACGTGGAAAAATGTGTTTTAACTCTATCATTCAGTTTTAGGCTCTAAATAATTAATTAATTCATTGACATTGACGTAACTTACTTAGATCAAATCTACTTCTCTTATTATGTAAGCTTTAAATATTTGCTATCTCTAGACAAAGGATTAAAAACGTTAATTGACCTTAAAGAAAATAAATACCTTTGTGCGATAGATGTGAAGTTTATTCCAACGTTAGAGATGCACAAATATGCAGGTATACTGCAGACACGTGTTTCGAGGCTACAAGGAGCCCCTTTTTCAATGCAAGAAGTGTGAGCTTTAGGATGAAGAGTCATCCGATAAAAGCTTTTATCGGATGACTCTTCATCCTAAAGCTCACACCTCTTGCATTGAAAAAGAGGCTCCTTGTAGCCTCGAAACACGTGTCTGCAGTATACCTGCATATTTGTGCATCTCTAACGTTGGAATAAACTTCACATTAATTGACCTTGTTGAAACTTAAGTGTTTTTTTAACATCAAACAAGTGGTCTTTTGTTTTAACAAACTAGCTTTATTGTGTAACAGTTTATATAAGGCAAGCAAAATAAAAAACAAATTGAATGTTTTTTTTTACTATTCTTGAACATTCTTAACGCAAGAAAAGGACTTCCTATTCTTGAAAGAAAAGAACCTAATATAAAAACTTAATTTTCAACTTTTTCAAGCTTGGTAAGATTGCTAATTGACAAAAGCATTGTCTTGATTCTTACGCTTACATAAATTTATTCACCATAGGTAGGAATAATTGAACATAATAGCTCTCAGGATTTCGTGAAATTAGTTTTTTTGCAATCCGGATTTCTCTTTTTTTTTCGTGTGTGTGAACTTCTTTAAGAGTGCGTTTAAGTGCTCATAAATTTTGTGAAGTTAATAAATTTTTCTCAGATACAAAAAACGTTTTTCCAGAAAGGAGTGTCCTTGCCAAAATATTTTCCTTCCTGTTGTTGTTGTCATTTTGGACAAACTCATTTTTGTTCGGGTAGAGAAAGGAAAAAATATCTTAGGTTGGTTGAATGAATGATCATTATCGGCAGCTCCTCACCTTTATTTTGGGCGATCTATCTGCGTTCAAAGAATTTTTTCTAAAAAAAATCAAATTTTGAGTAACTGAATATTTTTTACCAATTGAAGAGTGATTCAAAGGAGGAAAATGAACAGAAAAAAAACTATTAGTTTCTTATAAAATGTTTATAAATTTGAAAATGTGAGCGAAAAATAATCTAGTTTTACTTTTCACGCTTACTTTGTTGTTATTCCATGTAATTTGTATTGAGTACAAACCCTTGTCCCTGCCAGGAAAAATTGAAAATGACAGGTTTACCTTGGCTGTTTCATAACATTTTCTTCTTATGCGCACATATGTGTCTCGTGCCAGTTTAGCGTAAAAAGCTTTAATGAGTTATATTTGCTAGTTAAGTTAATGTAAATTCACTAGCGTAAAATTTAGTTATAACACATAATTAAAAAAAGTTTTAATTCTAAAAAGGGTATGAATTTTATTTGAATATGCAAGACTTTCGTGGGGTGGGGAAGTGACATCACAAATTACCGCTACTCGTGACACCCACACTAGGTACGCCACTGCATAAAGCGCCACTGTTTTTTATTTCAAAATTATCTGAAGATGCTCAACGAAAAGTAATTTGAATTAAATGAAAAAGAAACATAGTTCAAGCAAAAACAGAAAAAAAACATAAAGGCTGAATTACAATCTTGTTTGCTCTTTCTTCAGAGGTGTTCATCCAAAGAGCTTATTTCTGAATTTCACTCTACTTTCATTACTTTTCGATTTTTGTAAAAACAAAGTCAGATGAAAATATACTCCAAGTACATTTGAAAACTGTACCTTAAACAACGTTTCGATGTCGAAGAAAAATGGCGTCGGATTTTTTCTTCCTACACTTTGAATCTTCAAATTGTTTCCGTTACCTAAAGAAAATTTTCTTGAAAAGTTTTTCTTTTTCCCAAGAGTTTGAACAAGTAGGGTTTTTTTCAATTTCGTAAAAGGAAGAAAAATGTGCAGATTTAATCTTCTAAGCAAAACAAAAACTGACTTGCAAAACTTCGGTGGTTATTTACTCATACTTGAAGAATAATTTCGCTAATTAATTTTACATCAGATGTTAAATCAATTTTGCAGAAAGCAATTAAATTATCGGTTGCAGCCTTTTTTATTTTATTTTTTGGGACAGTTGCATTTTTAATTACAAGAAAGCTATGAATATTACTTTCAAAACTAAGAATGATTGTGGAAGTGGGCTACTAGAGTAGGGGGATCCCCCCCCCCGAATGTATACGGATTTCATACTATTTCTTTTTAATTTGAATACGTCACATTTCATCACAGTGATTGGCTTTTCATCTTTTTAAACTTCATGTCACTTTTTTCCGGATTATACAACTTATGTCAAATATACTTCCGATGAAAAATCTTTGAGGGAGTTCAAGCAACATTTTTCAAAGTATTTTCAGGTTATTTTTTATTATAGTTTCAATGTTCATTAAACTTTTAATCTTTGATGAACCAAAGTGCACACTGCAATACAGCAGTTTTTACTCAAAGTATTACACTGGCGGGAAAAAAAATCCCAACACCAAGAAAGACTTGCACTAGATAAACGAAATTTCGTAGGCGTGTTTATACAACTGAAAGATGACATCGATTAAAATTTCAGGCTCCGCGCGTAAGTGTGGCACAGCTGGCGTCACTCAGAACATGCAAATAAGGGCCGAATTCAAGTGAAACACCATTGTGAGCAATCGCTTCGAGGCGATCGCAATTGCAATCGCTACTGGAAGTCGAATTATGATAGAATAGAATCTCGTAGCGATTGTAATGTTTCACTTGAATCCAAATTTGAGAATTTGCGATTGCATTGGTGAGTTGCGATCGTTCGTGTTTCACTTGAATTCCGGACTAGGGCTTGTTTTAAAAGCGTGTTGCAAAGCTCGTGAGTATTATTTTTCCATGAAATTTGACGCATTGCGTTCATGTTAGCCAGGAATGACTTTAAGAAGACGAAGAAACCATTTTCAACCGCTCACTGAGTTTAAACGAGGTCATACAATTTGGCAACGAGAAGGTGGATTTTCATTTCGCAATATTGCAGAAAGACTTGGTGGGAATGTTTCCACCGTGCATGATTATTGGAAGCTATGGTCAAGGGATGGTACTACCTCAAGAAGATCGAGTTCTGAACTGCCACGTGGCACGACTGAGAAGGAAGATCGCCAAAACCTGCGTACGGCTGTGGCGCATCGTACTGCATCTGCGGCTGACATTCGAGCTGCAGTTGGTACCGTCGTGACCCAAAGAACGGTAAGACATCATTTACTTCAACGACAGCTCCGAGCCAGGCACCCTGTAGTCGGTATTCCATTGACTGCAAACCATTGCCGTTTGCGATTGCCGTGATGTCAAGACAGAGCTCATTGGAGGTCGGAGTGTAGATCTGTTGTAATTTCTGATGGAAACAGATTCTGCATTGGTGCCAATGATGGTCGTATGTTGGTCAGATGGAGGCCAGGGGATCGCCTGCATCCAAGCAGTCTGCGACCTAGACACACGAGACCTACACCTGGAGTCATGGTCTCGGGAGCAATTTCCTAAGACAGCAGAAGCACTCTTGTGGTTATCCCAAACACACTGACTGCGAATTTGTCGTCAGTCTGGTAATTCGACCTATAGTACAGCCCTTCATGAGTAGCACTCAATGGGGAGTTTTCTAACAGTATAACGCTCGCCCTCACACCGCTTCTGTAACGCAAAATCTGCTCTACAGAGTGTTGACATGTTACCATGACCTGCAAGATCACCAGATCTGTCTCGAATTGATCACGTACGGGATATCATTGGACGGCAACTCCAGTATCATCGACGGTCAGCAATGACTGTCCTAGTATTGACACAACAATTGCAACAAGCATGGCACTCCATTCCACAAAGTGACATTCGGCACCTGTATGACACAATGCATGCACGTTTGCAGGCTTGCCTTCAAAATTCTGGAGGTTACACCGGCTATTAAAGTAACATAGTTTCACATTTGCACAGCATTTTCTTGAGCTTAAATTAGCCAGTGATCTTGTACATTTAATCAATTAATGTTAACTAGACAATTGCATTACCTAAATTTCATTACTCTTCAGTAATTTTTTCTTGATGTTAGGATTTTTTTTCCGCCAGTGTATTTTTAAGTGTCTAAGAGGAAGGGTCTCAGTTACCCGTAAATTTTAAAGGCCTGGCTCCACATCAGCAGAAAACTGACCGAAACCGAAAATCCGGGTACTTTGAATTTAAAGGAAAGGAAAGTACCCGGATTTCGGTTTCTGCCTTCCGTTTCGGTCAGTTTTCTGCTGATGTGGAACCAGGCCCTAAATGGAAAGTACCCGGATTTCGGTCTCTGCCTTCCGTTTCGGTCAGTTTTCTGCTGATGTGGAACCAGGCCCTAAATGGAAAGTACCCGGATTTTAGTCTCTGCCTTCCGTTTCGGTCAGTTTTCTGCTGATGTGGAACCAGGCCCTAAATGGAAAGTACCCGGATTTCGGTCTCTGCCTTCCGTTTCGGTCAGTTTTCTGCTAATGTGGAACCAGGCCCTGACTGTGAAAGGTAAGTGAATATCCTCATTATGGGGTAAGTGGACCTTTTTGTAAAAGTAACTATTTTAAATTGAAAAGCAACTCTAACGAAGAAATTTCTAATTATGAAGTACAAGATTCTAGATGAAGACCTAGACACTACTTAAGCACGAAACTGCAGTCCTTTAGGTGGAATAAGCGAGTTGCCAGTGTATTGCATATAAAATACTCCCTTTTTTGTTCTGCTTGTTTTAAGTTTAAATAAAAGATGAAGCTATACCCCTTCGTCTGGGGGTAAGTCAGGGACTTCATTTCGAAATTTTCCAAGGGGGGGGGGCAAAGGGTGCATACACAATGCAAAATTTACCAAAAAGTGACAAAAACCACACCCACTTTTTGCCAATAAATTGATTTCCTAAAGTCAGGGGCAATTAACCCCCCCTGCCCCCCCCCTAAATTACGGGCCTGGGGTAGGTGGAACACACATGTTTTTTTTTTTTTTAATGCAACCATTTAGGATATTTTGCGTATTTATTAATGTAATGCAAGATAAAATAGTTCAGTTTTTTTTTTGTTTTTTTTTTTTGCATAAGGCTTCAAAAACAAACTGTTTTCGGAAAAGATTTCAACTACCCAAACCAAACCAATGTGTATAAAATAATAATAAATATAAGTTATCAAATCACAGAACAAATGAATTTTTTTTAGGAAACAGCACTCTACTAAATATGATAAATACTTTATCAACTCTTAGAAATAAATTTTTATAAGTGTGAATAGAAAAAAAAATGAGTATAGATATGAATAACACGAATATTATACTTAATCAAAGCTTTTGTTAGTAATGAAAAGTGGATATTTGCTTTCTCATCTACATTTGCTCTCAAAAATATATATGTATATTATTTTAACTGATATATTTTTCACTGAAATTCCTACGAGTAATTACTAAAATGTACTGGTAGAAATCCTGCTAGTGAAAAGCAATTATGCTTTTTAAAAAATTCACAGATCTGAATTAGAAATAAATAAATACCACTATGCATAACAATATAAAAAATCTGGTATGGGTCCACACTACTTCCTTTTACGTGTAAATTTCTTTGTAGATGCCTTTGTGTTAAAATAGTGCTAGGAGTGAGCAAGATAGCAATTCGAACATTTACACCCATAGTTTGCCACGAAACAATGTAAAACAAATGTTTTACAATGATTCATTTTCTAAATATCGCCGATTTTAACATCATTCAGTGGATTTTTCGCAAAATATCGCCAATAGTGCCAAATTGAGCCCAAATTCAAAAAAAAAATTTTTTTCGCCAAATTTGTCGCCAACTTGGCGATATATTGCCAAGTTGGCGTCAAACACTTGGCGACCAAAAGCTTGGCGATATATCGCCAAGTGATCGTGTCAATTCATATCACTTGAGTCTGCATTGAAATTAACACTGATTTACCCCAAAAAGGGGTAAAACACCCCCTTGGGAACATTCAAATGCAACCACAAGGGGAGGTGCACAACTAGACCATCCTCAGAGCCTACATACCAAGCTAGAAGCTTCTACGGCATATAGTTTTTGAGTTATGCGACCCACATACATACATACATCCGCACACACGTACATACAGACGTCACGAGAAAACTCGTCGTAATTAACTCGGGGGTGGTTGAAAATGATTTTTCGGCTGCTTATATGTTGGTAGGTACATGTGCACGTGCTGACAGGTCGAAAAAACTACTGAACATTCATTCGGGGGTGAGCAAAATCAAAATTTAGACTCAAATTTGAGTGATTTTTTTTTTTTTTTTTTTTCGCGATCACAATACTTCCTTTACTACGTAAAAAGAAGTAAAAATATGCATACAAAAGCGTTAAATCGCATAACACTTGCAAATTACTGCACTGAGTAATCTGCAAATTGTGTGCGATTTCACATTGCTGTATTCTATTTCAAATTTGAATATTTTCTTTTTTGTTTAGCTATTAATGTATTCTGAATGGACTGAAAATTTAAAATATTTTCATTTATTAGCATTATCTCTTTTCCACTTCTATTAGGCTTAACAAAGTTAGAAAAAAATTGCAATGATGATATCCCAAGAGTTTTCGTTGTGTAAGCGTTATTTAAAATGTTTGAAAGAACAGACCATAAACAGAGCTTAACTGTATTGAAAATCGCAATTTTTTTGTTCCATTTTGGATCATTTATATTCATGTTATACCACCAACGACAAGGTAAATATTTATCATTTACTACAGAATTTTTTTTCTGACTAAAGTAAGATTTTAAAATTGTTTTTATGAAGCTGTGGCAAATTCAGAGGCTTAAAGTAAGGAAATTGCTTTTGGCGAACAAAACGTTGAAATTGTTGACCATTTTTAAAATATTGTTAACGTTATGACTCCCCTCACCCAACTTTTTTTTACAACAAAATTGCATATTTTGCATCGTCAGTTAACAAAAATATATTATAATAAACACTGTAATTCTAAAATCCAATGCGGAATAGAATTTTCTGATCTCCTGGCCTCAGCGACAGACCTGAATCTGAATATAGCACCTAACGAGCGATATTTAGCTTTATTTTAATTTTAAAATGAGCGTCAGATTCGCTTATCTTTTAATGTGAGAAGTAGAAACAAGTTAACAGGCTACACATTTATTCATTTTGTGTGCATGAAACAAACGTGGAAATATTTCGGGAAAAAAATTTAAATGCATCAAATCATTTTTTTTTATGCTTGGGGGGAGGGAGGGGGCATGGAGGTCTGGACTTTGGGAACCATCGCTCTAAACACTGGGCACATGTGGTTCTTATACCAATATTAAATTGGCTGAAAATTTGGTATTTTCATTGATTCTTCTCAGAATTTACTCTACATATAAGTGAGTATAGAACATATCGTCGCCACCATGCTAAACTTATGAATGTAAAAATTGGCACTTTTCAGGAGAACCAAAACACTGCATATAACTTTTTCCCACCTGACGTGTTTGGTTATTTTTAATTTGTAAACTTTTATAGATATCTTTGAGTATAAAACTATCGTTCGAAAGTACCGTTTTAATTTTAATTATTTGTAAAATTCGAACTTGAAAAACGCGATTTTTCACATTCGCTAGTTTAGCATGGTGCCGACGATATATGTTGCATCTGACAGACAAGCATTTATGTCACGTGGTTTTGAGTGGTGAAAGTACAGTGTTGATGAGGATATGATTTTAATTTATATTTCAGTGTTATACTTTTCAATTGAACAGTAAAGTATCAGGAAAAGCATTGTTGTTTCGCGATACGAGCGCAACCAAGCAAAATTTTTACTGTTGGGACAACAATGCTGGCGTAATAAATTCCAATAGAACGTCACTCTGAGAAAAAAATTTCTTGATTGAAATACGCGCTTAACGCAGAATTTTTATCAACGTTTTCATCATACTTTGTCAATTATTTTGTAGTAATTTAAATCAAAATAAGGGGAAAATATTATCCTTAGCATGTTAAGAATTTTCTGGTTATGTAATGCAGCATAGGACAGCGATGTTCCTTTCTTCGTAAAAGGTAAAATATTCATGGGAAATCAGTGTTTCGTTCTCTGGGACACCGGTGTCCCATTTCTGCTTCAAAGGGTTAATCTCTGCTGATCTTAATTACAGGTAAGTTTAAATTCTTGTTAAATAATGTAAAATTACTTCAAATACGGAAAAGTGGAGTGTTTTAGAAAGTGTAGAAAACATATTCTCGATTTCTAGTGCACGCTTTCTTCGTTTGTTTATTACATCCCCGATGCCCAATATGAACGCATCATGTCAAAATTAAAAGTTCAGATTCACAAATTTGTAAAATATCTGTTTTTACTATGGTATTTTTAACCACACACTGTTAAAAAATGAATGTTCTTTTTACAGTATAATATAGCTCATTTTATAGTAAATTGATGTAAAAATTGCTAATTTTACAATAATAAACTATGAAACTGCCAACTTATGCTAGGGAGGGGCAAGTAAGAGCACACACAATGGGAAATCACTATGACCTCCCAAAAATATAGTTCTCCCAAGAGTTTTCAGAGGTCATTCACCTCATTCACCCCAATTCTCGTAGGTCACTGTGACCTCCCAAAAAGTCAAAATTCTCTCCAGCAAAAGAAAAGTGCCGTTCTTGTAATATGACTCCGTGCAAAACTAATCCTTTTCTTGTTAAATCGTTAGATTTTATTTTAACTCATTAGATTCTTATTACAAATATTTCTTCCTGCATTCAGTTGTTTTTGGAGTTTTGAAGTACATGTGTACCAGCATATAACCAGAAAAAGTATCAAAATAAAAAAATAAATTGGCTAATAAGAAAAAAGTGGTCACAGTGACTTCCCATCAGAGTGCCCCTGGCTCTAATCAAGGAAGGTGCAATTGCCCCTTCCTGCCCCCCCCTCCCTTGGCAACGCCCATGTTGTCCCGTGACATTTTCATACATTCTGCTTTCTTCTGATGGTTTTAGAATCACGAGAATAATCTCTACAAAGGAAGATTAAGATAACAGTGAAATCTCGGTTAACTCGACACCCCACGGGACCACGAAAAGATGTCGAGTTAAGCGGGTGTCAAGTTGTCAGGGTTTCATAATTTCAGCTGATGTAGTGTTTTCTGTAATGCTAATTTACTAGTGCTTACCATCCACGTTATGAAAATTGATTTCAGTAATTGATTTTTCCTTCCTTTTTAATACGCTTTTATTAGTTTCACATGTAGACTTGCTTGTTTGTTCCTTTGTATGTGTGTAACTCTGAATAAAAGATAAAATTCACCTTCTCTTCAAATATAAAAGTAATTCATATTTAGTACTTGTATTAATACTAAATCCTAAGCTAATATTTAAAAGCGTATTTTTTAGTTTTTAAAACTATATTGTGATTATTTTTGTTTGAAAAGAATGTATCACAAACAAACTAAATAAGAGAACTTTGAATATATTATTCGATATAAATCCATAATTTTCAAAACAAAAAAAAAAAAATTCCTGGTCAATCTGGTCTATTAGTAGAGGGAAAAATCCAGTTCACACTTGTTTGAAAAACACTTGTCGCACTGAATTGCTCCGCTTGGGGATACATTTCTGACTTTTCCAACCCACCCCCAGCCCTGGGACTGTGGTAACATCGCAGACTGTGGTGGCTGACTTCTCTGGGTACAAAGGGAAAATTTTCTAAAAGACATTTTTTCAGGAAATAATCAATTGATATAATATACTGGCAGCCGAGATTCCTAATTAAAACTGTACAATACACAGAAATAAACTGTAAAATTAGCAATTTTACAGTTTCTTACTATAAAGTTAGCAATTTTACAGTTTAGTACCGTAAACTGGGGTTGATTCTGAGCACTTTTCAGCATTGATTGTAAAAAAAGTAGCTAAAAGATTTTTTTTTAATTTGATTTTTTGGGTGAAAACTTCGTTCTTGCTTTGCTTTTGATATTCCAAGCAAAGACAAATCTTTTTGAACAGTTATTATTTATATATATTGGAATTAAGGGGTTTCCGAATTACCCTGCTGACAGGAGGTCAATCGGAACACATGTTAAAATTTTAATTTTTTTTCAATTTAACCTGTAGTAGATTTCACAATCATGAGTAGTATTGATGGGGGAGAATAAGAACAAATAGTTACTGTCAAATAAAAGTTTATTTTCAACACCAGTAAACGTTTTTGATTTGTCAAAATTTAAAATAATTTTAAACTCATGAAATATTAAAATTACTTTTAAGAAATGCATTTGCATTGAAATACAAAGATTTAACTTAAATTGAAGTCACTGATGTCGGCCACAAGTATGTACTTGTCCTTAAAACTAGCAGTTGTAGCTTGGCTTAAATTTTTCATAACATCTTCTAGGATGAACGCTGCCTTTTCTTTAGTTTCGTGAAATCTCTAGGTTTCGGGGATTGTCCTGTAAGTATTTCCCACTTATTTATCTCTGTCTGTGTGATGGACTTTTGCTACATAAAGTCTATATGACTTTTCCCACGTAGTTTAAGTAAAAAGAAGTCTCTTGGAGTAAAAATCTTTTGAAATCTTCAACTTTCTGTCATTCTAAGGTCTAGTTGTTCACGAGAAGAGATAAACAGTAATAAATCCTTGTCTTCGTCTTGACTAGAAGAATTTAGGATAGACTCCTTTCTATCCTAAAGTTTCCTTTAAATAAGTTTGAATTGGAACAACAGAAAAAAGTGCTCCTACTCACCCCGTGTGGAAAATCTCCATAGTCTAATTTTGACATGAGGGCGCTGTTATTTGTTCCTATACAAATTGCTGTCGGCTCTTTTAACTATATTTGTATCTAGTAGGACGGCCCTTGTGTTGTAGATTTTCGTAGTTGTTGATGATTGGAGCATATTTTTTGTAAGGGCGACATGCCCGCTTCAAATAGCAAAATAAATCTATGTTTTATTTAAATAGTCGTCGTCGGAATCATTTCGTTTCACCCCGCAAATCCTTATCCTATGTCATTATGAAGAATTTCTCATTTTTATGCCACAATTAAAATATGTTGTCTCTTCTAATGTGGTTCTTTGTTGCTCAGATTGATGCATAATTAAAAAATAATATTCTAAGATTTGAAATATAAAAGAGTCTGTAATTACATACGAAGTTTTGCACAGACCATGAAAACAATTTTTTTAGCGTCCCGCTTGCAGCCTTGCACAGAAGCCCATAGTGTTGCCAGAATGACAAAAATCTTTTTTTTTTCTACTTCTTATTTTATTGAATTTCAAAAAAAAAAAAAATTAACTGCCAAAAATACCCGATGGTATATTTGTGAAGAATTTCTTTGCATGATCAGGAATTTTTGTTCCGAATCACCCCGCTGTTCCTATACACCCCATTTTACGGTACTGTAAAAGTAGAGATTCTACAGTTTATTACTGTAAAATTAGCAATTTTTACAGTTTATTATTGTAAAATTAGTTGTATTATACTGTAAAAATAAGAGTCATTTTTTAGCCTACTTTCCCGTTAAAAATAAAAGAGACGAAAAAAGCATTAAAATTGGCTTAATGCATCTAAAAAATGTCGCCAAGTCCAAAAAATATCGCCAAGTAAAAAAAATATCGCCAAGTAAAAAAAAGTCAAAAAGAAACAAAGAAATGAAATAAATATCGAAAAATAAAAAATTTGAAAGTAGGGTATTGAGATGGGGAACTTGTGTGTCGGTCTGTCGGTCGGTCTGTCGGTCGGTCGGTCGGTCGGTCTGTCGGTCTGTCTGTCCCCCCCTAATAACTTTTGAATGAACATTCCGATTTGGACGAACTTTTTTTTGTTGGAAAGATCTCGGCGAGTACAGCTCATTCCCATATTTGATTTTTTGATTTGAACAATTTTTGGTTCAACTTTGAGCCGTTCAAACAACCGGTCCCGCGATACTAACTTTTGAATGAACAGTCCGATTTGAACAAACTTTTTTTTGTTCGAAAGATCTTTTCAAGGATACTTCATTCCCGTTTTTAAATTTCCGATTTGAACAATTTTTTCGTTCAACATTGAACCGTTCAAACAAGCTCTCACCCCTAATAACTTTTGAGTGAACCGTCCGATTTAAACAAACTTTTTTTTGTTCGAAAGATCTCGGCAAGGATACTTCATCCCCGTTTTTAAATTTCCGATTTGAACAATTTTTCGTTCAACATTGAACCGTTCAAACAAGCTCTCACACCTAATAACTTTTGAATGAACAGTCCGATTTAAACAAACTTTTTTTTGTTCAAAAGATCTCGGCAAGGATGCTCCATTACCCTATTTAAATTTTCAATTTGAACATTTTTTTCGTTCAACATTGAACCGTTCAAACAACCTTTACCAACCTAATAACTTTTAAGTGAACCGTTCGAATTGAATAAACTTTTTTTTGTTCGAAAGATCTCGGAGAGGCTCATTCCTATATTTCACTTTTCAATTTGAACCATTTTTCGTTCAATGATGAACCGTTCAGAAAAAATTTTAACATGAGCGCCTACGGAGAAATTTAAATTGAATGTTGATTCTGAACTTCAAGGCGGATTTCCTTCAAACTAACTTTGTAAGAAAATGGTTTTGATAAATAATGTATTGTAAAGTACTTTTCTGAATAATCTTCTGTGAGGACTCTGATTCCGACTCCGACTCCGCAAACATGGCGGAAATGCTGGCTCAGAAAAAATGACTGACTGGGCAGACGATTTTTTGTTTATTTATTTATTTGTTTTGTTTAATTTATTATTATTTTTTTTTTCTTATCAGACCATTTTTTTTTGTTAACAAAAATTTTTCATTCACGAGAGCATTTTATTCCTTATTTATATTTAACAACTGGCAACGGATTAAAAATGAAATTCAAGACAGTTTATTAACGAACGAGTTTTTTTTCTTTCTTTGATAAAATGTGTTTTGAAGTTCTTTGTACTTTTATTTTATTTATTTATTTTTTTTTCTTTTGAAAACGATTGTGGAATTTTTCTACGGAAGAACTATAACAGTTACATTCTTTAAAAGGTGCGGCAAAACTTTATTGACTCGTTTATTTACTTTTTACGTGTCTATTTTATCTGATGAGAGGGGTATATTTTGCTTTCAGAAATCAGCTTTAAGTGCTATAAAGATATGTTTGACATAATTTTTAGTTTCAGATAATCAAGAGAATATTGATCAGATGCTACAATGCAGATGTCGATGTACGGGAAAGTAGGCTCGTTTAGTTCTTGACAGAACTTCTTGTTTAATTGTGCATTTATTACCGTACATTTTGATGACTTGACTAACAAAATGTTTGAATGCTTGTTTCTTCTCTTTTTCCAGAATTTAACAATGGGCTGCTGCTTCGCAAAACCAACCTATGCTGATGCAGAAACGTAAGCTAGAACATTCTTCTCAAATTTCTTTAAGGTCATTGAAAAGGTACTTTATGAAATAATATTATATTGAAATATAAGTTCTTAAAGTCCATCCATTTCCAAGTATTCCCGCTCTTGTTTGAATTATTTACCCGTACAATATTGAAACTACAAGTTGCACAAGGCTCCCTTAATAAGGGTGAAACATTGTAGCACAAGAGGCACCCCCTGAGGGGTACTCATTATGGCAACGTTAACCCATTAATGCCTGACATTTTTCCTTCAAAGATATTTTGTATACTGGTTACAAACAGAGTTTAATAGACAGGAAAAATAATAAAAAAGTATGATGTACATTTTTTTTTATTAAGGAAAGAAAAATCGTCCTTTAAAAGTTACGATAGACCCCAGAGGGTACATACCTTATTTACTAAAAAAAATTTCTGCCTACGATATATTTAAAAAGACATTTTATAAGAAGAAATAAAATCAGCAATTAACATAAACCGGGAAGCTGGGATTAACTTTGAAAACTTAGCTTTTATTCTTGAGATCGTGAACGATGTTTTTTTTTTGATAAAGATCGCATTAAAACTGCTACAGAACACACTTTACAATGGTTATGTGCTTCAATCTGTTAATAACGAATTGAAACAATACCAAGGTACTAGAACACTATTATTTGGTTGAGATGCTCATTTTGAGGGAATTCAGACCCTTTTTTGGACCGTCTCTAAAAAGGGACGCTAGGCATTAATGGGTTAAAGGTGCCATTTGGCTCCATGCACCACCCTATGGTTTATTGACAGCTATTTTCAGACAAATCAGTCAAGCAATGATCCAGCATGGGTAGCCACAGAAATTAAGTTTTTTTTGCGAACTTATTTTTCGTAAAATTAAATAACTTTAAAATGATTTGCTTAAAATGGATTACAGAGGCCTCCTGTAATATTACTTTGCACAAGTAAATTCAAGTAAGGTCGTATTTTGCTCTTTAAAATGAGACCAAAATAAAGCTTCTAGGATCAGTAGTTTTGGTTTTACAGAGTAAAAACTACAATTTTCGGCTAAAAATCGCTATGTTTCTTAACTTTACCCTCTTTGCGGCACGTGGTAATATTATCCAATTAAGCTAAAACTTTGCAAATCTCATTTTCTAGCCCATTGGCACATTTTAGGGGGGGGGGGTGCCGCAAAAAAAATGTTTTAAATGAAATTACTTCCAGTATGCTTTAAACAAGAAAATATAATGAATTTATTTAAGAAAAATAAGTAATTTTCTTGAAACAAAATTATAATGTGCAGTAAGAAAGTGTAAAATGAGAAAAAATAAAGCAAATAATTCAAAGAATGAAATTTTAAAAATGCTCTCAGTTGATATAAATGCTTCAAAAATGAATTTTGCTATTTTACATAAATGTGCATATATAGACAAATTTGCAACATTTTTCATATATCGGTACTTTTCTCCTTAGTATAGCGCTTTTAGATAATCTCTAATTTTCAAAAAAGAAAAATCTTGAATTAAATAGCTAGGGGAGTAGTATAAAAAACACATAAAATGTATCAAACACCATTAGTGTTGAGTTATTAGGCAAAATCTGCTGTGTAAAGTTTTTTTTCACTGCGAGAGGGGGGGGGGATATGAACGACCATTAAAGTGACACAAATTTTTAAAAAATAAAGGTTGGATCTCCAATTATCTTGCTTCGTAATTTGAACCCGCCCCGGCTGTGCAACGGTAAGCGATTAGTCATTCAAAAATTAATGAAAAACGTGATCGAAGCCAGGATTTTAAATGGCAAGTTCAGAGGTGAAAATATACTCATACCACGGATTCCTATTATACCTACAGATGTGCCAATTCAATTCAAACGTATTCAGTTTCCGATTAGATTGTCATTTGCAATGACTATCAACAAATCCCAAGGTCAAACGATGTCTGTTTGTGGCTTAGATTTGAGAACACCATGTTTTTCACACGGACAATTATACGTGGCATGCTCTCGAGTGGGTAAACCATCCAGTTTGTTTGTGTTAGCTAAAGATGGACTAACAAAAAATATTGTTCACGCTATAGCATTAAGAGATTGATATTGTTTAATAGTGTTACTGTCGTAATTGTTTAATTAATGATATATAATTTTAAGGAATAAATTATAATAACTTAAAAATAATGTTTGCCTTTTGTTATTTTTATATTCCCGCATCGTTCACAGCGCTCCATGCTTATTTCACGCATATACCACATTCTTACATACATACAATATACACATTCTACCATACATACATACATACTTACAATAAGTAAGCTATTTTTTGTCAACACTAGAAATTACTAGGAAATTATTTATATGGCAAAACAACGTTTGCCGGGTCAACTAGTTTATATATATATATTTATTTTTGAACTTAGAAAAATTTTCTCTTAACCTTTGGGACTCGAACCGTAGATGTTCTGTTCCAAAAAAGCATTCCTGTATTAAACAGC
>JAXGGA010016765.1:0-25937 GCA_038373865.1 Uloborus plumipes | reverse complement strand
AAATAAACAAATTATTTAAAAGAAAAAAAAACGATAGATATACTTAAAAAGCGATAGCTTTGTGCGTAAATTAGGTAAAATGAGAAACAACATTAAAAGCACAAATAAGGTTAAACGATTAAAAGTTTTAAAAGTGGAAAACATATTTCGGAATCAACAGCCTTCTTCTTCAGTGCCCAACAAGCAAATGGGCACATTGGCACATATTATTTGCTTGCTGGGTACTGATATAGGAGGCTGTTGCCTCCGAAACAGGTTTGCCCTCTTTTAAAACTTTTAATCTTTTAGTCTTATTTGTGCTTTTCAACGTTGTTTCTCATTATACCGAACAGATATACTATCAAGACCAAAATACATCAATTGCTATGTACCCAATTTATTGCAGTTTCCTTCGGTGTCTTGCGTAACTAAAGGAGGGCATACACATTTGATTCTTGCCCCATCTGTACTACAAGTACCCTGCTTGTTAATACAGTGGTCTTGGTTCTCCTTCAACTCGCACTTGTCTGCAATTAAATTCAATGTTAATCAAGCAATGATTATTCCATTTATTTGAAAATAAGTAATAGCATGCACTAGTAAAATATCATCTTACAGGTGCTTAATTACTAGGCGAATTTTTAAAGTAAGTACCGTTTTGGTATAAATAAAAATATACAAAACGCATATATTACGCAAATGAATTAGTTTGTTACAAGAAAGAAAACACTAAACAATAAAAATAGAAATGAACAGCAATATAAGTTCAGAGAGATTACAACAGAATAAATGAGGAAAATAAATCATAATGATAACAAAAAAAAAACACGAAAAATGAAATAATAAGAGATAAAAACTGAGAAGAAGAAAAATTGTAAAAGATAATTTCATTCAAAATGGTTGTAACAAATATATTACTATTATTCCAAGAATCAAACACTATATCACTTAAGAATAACAAAAGTCCAATGCTTTTGTTCATCAAATGCTACCAACTTTTGCATTTTCCATCCGTATCTATTGCTTGATCTATGGGACAAACGCAGCTGTAACCCTCTGGTACACTAAAATCATCCCAGCATGTGGCTCCTTTCTCAGCACAGATTTGGGCACCATTTCCTTCATAGCACATTGATTTTGCTATTGAGAAATTAAAAATCACATTTATAAGAAAAAAATAGATTAAAGTCCCAGTTGTTGGTACTGCATCAGTAAATTAAGCTTAACCCATTATGCCCCGACGGGACTCTGAAGTCCCGTTTATATTAATTTAGTATTATGAATCCTATATGGCTGTAATCATGCTTAAGCTTTTAGGTACCGCTCCTTGTACTTTGCTGAGAGGCAGACAGATGGTACCTGTAATCGGAAACAGTTTTCTTAGGGGTCCTAAGGCTTAGGGGACCTTAGACCCTACTGAGTTTCAAAATTTGATAAATTAATTTGGGACATAAAGGGTTAAACCGAGAAACAATGGGCAGACGACCAGTTAGGAGTAAGATGACAGATAAGTATTGCAAATTTAAAAGCCATTTTATAGTTTTGTATTTTTTGGCACAAGTTAAAATTTCTTTTTATTGCATTATTTTATTGCATACTAGCGGTACCCGCACGGCTTTGCCCGTGGTATAAAATTAAAAGTTCATTTGTAAAATAATTGATATAGCAGAAAAAATGCTCTATTTTAGTTGTAATTCAACTATAATTCCTTCAAAGTATGATATAAAAATCTGGTATGGACCCCACGCTACTTAATTTTACGTGTAAATTTCTTAGAAGATGCCTTAAGTGCTAAAATAGTGCTTGGAGTGAGCAAGATAACAGTTCAAACATTTATATCCCTAGTTTGCCACGAAACAATGCAAAAAAAAATGTTTTACTATGATTAATCTCCTAAATATCGCCGATTTTAACATCATTCAGTGGATTTTTCGCAAAATATAGCCAACAGCGCCAAATTGAACTTAAATAAAAAAAAAAAAATTTTTTTCGCCAATTGGCGTCAAATACTTGGCGATCAAAAGCTTGGCGATATATCGCCAAGTGGTCGCGCCAATTCATATCACTTTTGTTAACCAATTCATATCACTTTGCATTGAAAACACTGATTTACCCGATAAATGGGGTAAAACACCCCCTTGGAACATTCGAATGCAACCCCAAGGGAGATGGACAAAAATAAGCCAAAAGAGAAAATAAGAACAATTTTGTTGATAACCGGAACCAACAGAAATCTTACCAAAGTTTAAAAGAAGAAGAAAGTTTTCTTTCCTAGCTTAAAAAACAAAACAATACATTTTCCGAAATGAAACACTTTAAAAAAACGATGCAATATCGCAATTAATACGATATTTCTTTAATCTGTGCTTTAGGTACCCTTTTCTCGCTAAATGAACGATAGGCGCGCCAAACGTGGTAACCCTAGCTATTTAGCGTAGTTGACTTTTTGAAAATGCGCCGAACAGGGTCCCAAAGCATCTTCACCGGGAAAGAGACAGGGTTGCCAGAGAATTGGAACAAAAAATACTACTCCTCCTCTAAAAAAAATATTACAAAATACTACTGTTTCCAAACGTTGCCAAAATCAATGTTGCTGAAATGCGAAATCTATGAAAATGAAAAAAAAAAAAATCTGCCAAATCTTTTAATTAAGTCATTAGTGTATTGGAAACAGGGTTGCCAGAAAAATACTACGCTCCTTATTTGGGCCGAAAAAATACTACCGTAGAATCAAAAATACTACGTCTGGCCGTAGCCTACGAAGATTGACGCTGGCAACCCTGGAAAAAGAACGAAACAAAAATAAGTATGAACACGTAACCATAGTAACAACATGAAAAGTTGATTTCCGTTGATAAAATAATTCATTTTATCTCTCTTTTCAAACAAATTTTATTATAGAGCTCAACCATTTTAGAATTGTTTGGCTTGCTTTACTGAAGGTAAGCCTTGAATTTCGGGATTCTAAAAACAATTGTTAGGGCCATGCTCCACATCGACGTAAAGCAGAAAAATTAGGCAGAAGCGTAAAATTTACTCAGTGGTGTTCCTATGGAAAGTACCCGGATTTTCGGTTTCTGCCTTCAGTTTCGGTCGCGTTTTACGCTGATGTGGAGCATGGCCCTTACAGCTCTCCTGATGATCGTAGAAACTTCGAAAAAACTTCATTTTGTGCAGAAAATTTCAAACTTTCGAATGACATAAGACTTGAAAATGTGTGTGAAATATTTCTTCCCTATTTTATCGAATTTCCGCTAAGAATTCGAATAGAAAAAGAACGAAATGGAATTTTCGAAAAATCGCTTCGAGGTGCAAAACTACATGCTACAAACTAATTTTGTGCCAAGTGGCATGAAAATCGACCGAACGGTTTTGGCGCTACGCGCATAACAGACAGACAGACAGACCCACCTTCAGCTTTATTATTAGTAGAGAGTAGAGAACAGATAGAGATCACTAGTAAACAGGAGCAAAAAACGTTTGTGAGTTATACATAATGAGAGGCATATATTTGAAGTATATGACTCCCATTATGGAAAAAGCCGAGTAATGTTCGTACTTAAAGACAACTCATAGCACTGGCGAACCATTCAACTTAAAAAAGAGGTGATGGGTTGCACGAGGGCCGCACTTTCCGAAGTTTTCAATTTAAAACTTGCATTGGCTATCCTTTTGACATATTCAATTAAACTATGTGTTTGAAATTAGCATCGTTTTACGTTGTTTGATACCGCTCAAAATTTTCTTATTATTCGCCCCCTTATTGTTATCTTACCTAACACCCCTGTTTTGGTAAGATCAGAGAAGACCCGACGAATGCGTAAATAAGCAGAAGGTTTTACCTAAGAAAATCAAACAGTATTCACATATTCAATATCGTAAGTGTTTGGTTACTTTGTCATTGGGTGCTTTGACGAAAACTTTCAAAAGATACAACGCTCTCTCTTTTAACCTTTTGCATCTTGCATCTTCAGATAGTAGTTTTTAAATCAATTTTAACAGTATCTCTTAGAAAAAAACTCTAAGCACGCAGTACTGTCGAAGTTAATTTAAAAGCTACTGCATGAAAGGTTGGCAGAGCTCTGTATCTCTTAGAGTCAGAACTAAGATAGGACCAGAAGACCAAAGCAGCCAGCCTTTACGGTACTAGATGTTCAATAAAACAATTGGAAATTTCTGTTGCCCTTTTATATTTTGAAAGGTGTAAAAACGTAACTGCTAAAAAAATCAAAAGGAATAACTACACTTAAATTAAACAGAAAAAGGCAAGCCTTCTTACTTTGACAAGTGACATTGTCATTGCTGTACACATATGGACCCTCACACACGCATTTGAAGCCTAGCGTTTCGTCAGGGATACATTTTCCTCCTGGACACAATCCACTACCCTGGTTGAAGGTGCAAAGATCTGTTAAAGAAAGACAATATGTTTAATTTAAGAGACACGATAAACTAATCAAGGTAATAAGTTTAACTTAAGGAGCAACAAATTAATCCGAAAAATATGTTCGATTTAAAAGATACAGCATGATACTTAATGGAATATGTTTCATTTGAAATGCTCAGCAAATTATCTTGATTGAATGCTCAAGTTCAAAGACTCAACTGGTTCATCTAATTCTGTTCGAGTTTCTGTGTTCAGAAATGAGTAGGGGAAGTGGGGCAGTGAGAAATAACTAAGGTAACTTACATTTTTCAAAATGAACAAGCATGAGACTTACGTGGTAAGTTAGCCCCCATAAGCCAGGGCAAGGTAAATTTAAAAGCAATATAGGGGAACGTAGAGCAAAATAAACCAGAACGGCATAGTGAAATGGTGAAAGTTTACTCTATTTTTAGTGCACCTACATGCTAACTGCCTTTAAGTATTTAGCAAAATGTGTAGCAACAAGTCTGTTCAAGTTTATGAATTCAAACATAAGGGGCAATGTGAAATAATTAAAATAACTTACGTTGGAAAAAAACCAAACAAACATGAAAAGTACATGGCAAGCGATTGTAAAAACGAACCATTTTGAAACACGAGGTACACGTAAAAACGCTAGGAATCATTTATTCTGTTACTTGAATTGAATCTGAAATAAAGGACGAAAAATCAATTTTCACAAAACCAAAATAACGTTTATTAGAAACTCAAGAGAAGGACTCAATTAGTGAATTTCATCTGCAGAATTTTGTAATTTCACTTTGAAATTACTCAATGGTTGCCTCTTTGACGACTGGAATCATTCTACGGTAGCTATTTTAAATGAAATGGCAATATAGAGTTTTAGGGGCCTTACCATTCAACTCATAAATGGATGGCGAAATTCTAGGTAATTCGCAGGTAGTTACCATTTATATGAGGATGTGCTAAAAAATTCCTGGCTTTGCCCTCATCTAGTTGAAAAAAAAAAAAAAAAAAACCTGTTATCTTGTAATATTACTGTAGAATTGTAAATTGTTTCCCAGATTATTAGCTATTTCAAATTTGAGGTAGGAGATAACATCGCAGAGGCTCAAGCAAGTTTTACGACTGTGCAGTTGAGGAGCGGTATGAAGATTTTGACTCTCCAAAGACAGTCCGCAAGTTAAATTCACACTGAAATGCCGCAAACACTTGTTGAGAACAGGACTGTTCTTTCTTTGCAGAAACATAAAATTCATAACGCTCCTCAACAGTACAGTGAAATTTGCTTGAGCCTCTGCCGTGTTATATTTTACCTCAAATTTAAAATAGCTAATACAGTAGGAAACAATTAGGAAACTATAGAAATATTACACGATAACAGGCTTTCTTATGGTAACATTTTTTTCCCTTTTCAACTAGAAGGGGGCAAAGCCAGGAACTTTTCAGCACCCCTCGTATATGCATACTAGCTGCGTGGCCCGGCGTTGCACGGGCTGTAATGTAGTGAAGGCAGTTTGAGAAAACTACTCGCCACCAAGGCGGCTCGCCTTTAAAGTAATGAGGAAAGTTTAAACAGTTTACTCGCCGTCAAGGCGGCTCGCCTTTACAGTAGCGAGGAAAGTTTCAAAAAACTACTCGCCGCCAAGGCGGCTCGCCTTTAAAGTTCCAAGGAAAAGTTTAATAAACTACTCCCCGATAAAGCGGCTCACTAAAAAGCTTTCCTGCATCAAAGAATCAATCGAATTATTTGCACATGCTTCCTCAAAAATAAAGACGATGTCAAGTAGCGCATGCTTAGCACTCTCCCTAAATAACAAATAAAATTCCTTTCCAAAAATAATTATTTACAAACCGCTTTCTTCCTGTAAAATTAATTGCAAAATTCTAAACGAAAATGTTCTTTTAATATTTGGATCGCAACTAAAAAAAGTCCCTTCTAAAAACAGCAATTGCAATTTTATTTAAAAACACATTTTCAAAATGGTACCAGAGAAAAAATATGTCATTAATAATTAGAATAAAAACTATTGTTAGAACTTAGTTATAACACATATTCAAAATGACAATGGAAAAAAATAACACTTTCATTTTAAAAAGTTCAACTTAATTAACGTTTTAATTTAAAATCGCAACGGAAAGAAATAAATATCTTGGAATTTTAAATAGTTCAATAATTTAATTAACGTTTTAATTCAAAATGGCAACGGTAAGAAATAAATATCTTGGAATTTTAAGCAGTTCAATAATTTAATTAACGTTTTTATTCAAAATGGCAACGGTAAGAAATGTCTTGGAAGTTTAATCATTTATTAGGCTTAATCGCTTTAAACTTGACTACTTATTAATTGATATCTTCGCTAATTAAAATCGTATAATTATATAAACTGAAACTAATGAAGCCTGAAAAATTACCTATCTATCGGTACCTGGTTCGACTTTCAGTTCATTGGCGTACAGGAGAAAGAAGCGTGACATAGATAGATAGTTAGAAAGAACGATAGAAAGAAAGAAAGAAAGAAAGAAAGATAGATACTCGGTTTTTAATATAAGTAGATATTAAAATCAAGGTTGTAAGAACCAAACGAAAAAAAAAAAATATATTACCAACACAGGTGGTTCCATTCCAAGTATGTGTGAGGGGGCATATGCATTCCTCATCAGTTCCAGTTTTCTGGCACACGCCTATTCCGCAATCTTTTGTGCAAGTTGCATTTTGATCGATCACTTCTAAAAGTTAATGGACCAGTTATTATATACTAAGAAATTTTTATGTACTAAGTTATCTACATAGTATATAAAAATAAGTTTAGATTGCAGAGTATTTTTATGGGTCAAAAGCTTAATTTCAAAATTTATGCAATGTACGGTTATTAAGGGCGGAATTCAGGTGCAACGCTGCATCTGCAAAAGTGCGTTTGCACAAAAGCGCCGAATTGTCTCTTTTCCCCAAACAACGTTGGACCAGAATCCGAAAACCTGAAAATTTTCGTGCGTAATGCACTTTCGCAGATGCAGCGTTTCACCCCTGAATTCCGCCATAAAACTGGTATAAAGTTAGTATACATTCTGTTAGCGTAACAATGTAGTCTTTTTGAAATTCTTAAAAGTTTTTTTAATATTCAATAATTTATGAATCACTCCTCTATATTTCTTTACCTCTGAACGAATAAAAAAAGGGTTAAAAAGTAAAATTCGAAAGTCATAAATTTATCAGCTGAAAGTTAAGAAAATCTTAAATAGCGCATTTTAAAAATTCGTAAGGAAGAGTGAAAAAATTAACGATGTATACAATTACAAAAAGAGTTGAGCAATTCCATTTTGAAAAAAAAAAAAAAAAAATCAATTGCTGCACAAAATAGCCTCCAGAGACTCTAAATATGTTCTAAAGAATTTTCCTTGTTTCGCTGCATAAATTTATGCAGAATAAGGACTCTACTTCTATAAAATAGTTAATGTTTGAATGTTCATGATGGTGTTTCAGGTCCATAAGAGATACGTCCGTTACGGAAAAAATATTACAGTGGCAGCCGCGCCGGTTAATTGAATATATCGACGGCTTTAATGAATCAAATCGTCAAAAATAGAACAAAGTCCTTTTTAACCGACTTCAAAAAAGGAGGAGATTTTCAGTTCAAAGCGTATGTTTTTTTTGTTTGTTCGCACATAATATCTGATCTACTGAACCGATTTGGACGATTTTTTTTAATCGATAGGAGATGGTGTAACTTAGGTACTATGTACTCATATGACGATATTTGTTCACTAGAAAAAAAGTTATGATCGAAAAACTAAAATGTCATGTTATTTAAAACAATATGTGCTATCGTAAATTCTTACTTCAATGAGCACCCGATGGTCAATTGGTTAAACGCGTCAGATTGAAGTTCCTGATGGAATGAGATCGAATTCAGGTCTCCAAGGATTTTTTTGAACATCTGCATGTTTTTTAACTATATTTTGATTATTTTAAGTGCATTTACACTAAAAAGAATGAAATAAAATATTTTTGGAAAAAAAATAGAACCGACTTCAGTTGGAAATTGCTCTAAAAAGTAAAAAATAATTTTTTTCTATGAACACCATCGAAAATACTTTTAAACATAAGTTTTGAAGTCGGCGCAAAAACAATGTGTTGAATCATACGCAACTACAATTCAACTATAAATATAAATTTCAATGGATACATTTCATTGATTACCACACATTCGTGTAATGGTACAAATATTCTGCTTTAATTTTCAATGGTTTCTCTGAAAAATTTTTGCAAAATATGGTTAAATATCATTTTACCTATCGTTTTTGTGCCGACTTCAAAACTTATGTTTAAAAGTAGTTTCAATGGTGTTCAAAGAAAAAAAATTTTTTTTTACTTTTTAGAGCAATATCCAACTGACGTCGGTTCTATTTTTTTTCCAAAAATATTTTTTAATGCATCAAACCTGGTTTGAGCAAATGTGATTCATATAAGCGGCGGCATTTCAATATTTGCTCTGAAAATCTTCAAAATTTAAGTGCGACTTACAGAAGTAAATATCATGTTCTTCACCCAGTTCGCGAAATGAAGCAAGAATTTAACCTATTTCTAGTCTTTGTATTCTGTTTTTTGAAAAACTGATATTTCTGTTACTGTGGAATTGCCCAGTTACAATATCTCCCTCCTCATTGAAAACCTTTGCAGCAGTAACACACACAGGTGTAACAAAATTTGTACATGATACACGATAAAAGCTTAAGTTTCACAAGAGTGTACCAGAATTTTGCGCAAACATAGCAAACAGTTTTTTGGCTTAGCAAAAATAGTCGCCAGAATTTTATACATGTTCGATGAAACGCATTTCGCTATACGGGTAGAATACTAACGTTTATTATTATAACAATGGTTCAAAAAGTTAAACTTGTGTCAGAAAAATTTTCTTACCACATGATATTCCATCGGGAAGTAACTTATAGCCCGGTAAACAGTCACATGTTTCTGTTGAAGTATTACAGATATGATGACAACGAAGGGCACCAGGCACGTTGCATTTATTAACTATTAAAGGGAAAATAGTTATATCCCACATAAATTACATTACATAACTACATTAATTTGTCAATGCTCTTAGAATGTGTAAAATTGTAAAAATAATGTGTCATGCAAGTAGTTTTAATGTTGGTGTACGTTTAAAATTGTATTCAACAGCAAGTTCCAGTTTGCCTGTTATATTTAAATAATGCACATTGCGTACAATAATGAAACATTGTTCTTATAGATGTTTTTATTTTGTTCAAAAAAATGCAGTTAATACCATAAAGCTTGTTGCTTTACATCTTCCTCTTCTTGTCAATTTTCTATTATTCTCGGATAAGGGACGAGTCGTAAGGGATCGTTCACAAATTGACAACACTTGCTTTCAATCTTTCATCGTTTCTAAGGAGTGGTGATAAAACCAAGTTTTTTTTGTGCACGATCCCTTATGATTCGTCACCTATCTGAGAATAATTGAATATCGGCTCATTAGATCGCTTATAGCTTTCCAAATTTTTAAGATATTCAACAGAAATTGTTTCACGAGTTGACGTGTCTATATGGTTAAAATACTTGTATAGCTAGAAATCGCTGCTGTTCTCGCACATGTATTGAAAAATTAGTTCCTTTAAATATTCATATTTCAATCAATTTTCAGTAGTTTTGTTTGAATATTTTAAATGATATTTCTCTTTCATATTCTCATTTTTCTGAAGGTAAAATTTGACGTTAAACTGCATGTTATGAGCCAACAATCGGGAAATGAAAATGGCAATTTTGAAGGAAATGTTAATATCTTCCGTCATGTGCACGAAAACATGTAAAATAATTACTCATAGCATATAAATTAATTTCGGAAATTTATAGTTATTCCCTGCTACTTAGGATGAATTATGGTCAAAAAGCGTTTTTACCCCCCCCCCTATTTTATCCCCTAATTGCATGAATGATTTAATCTTTATTGAAAAATACCAGCTGAAGCGTATATTTCATGGGACACATGTTATAAAGACAACTGGTCTCTTATTTTTTGAAAAATCCTTAAGAAATGCGAATTTTTGAAAGTGTTCCAGTACTTTTGATAATATAGATCAGTTCAAAGTTAACCTTACTGTCTGCATTTGTCTGAAAACTTATGTGTTTCGGTATGCAAGTTTTAGAGAAAAGCAATCAATTTGAAATTTAATAATGAAGAAAGGGCATCTGTCAAAACATCTGCACATACAAAAGCGCTGTATATTATTCAAATCTTTTTTTTCACATTACTTACTTCTCTCACATGAACTACCAACGGATGTAAAACCATCTTCACAGCTGCACCTCATATGCATTTGTTCACCAACCACATCTTCGCATATAGTATTCGATCCACAGGGATTAAGCTTGCTCTCACAAAAGTTGGCTAAAATTTAGGAAAAAAGTTGTTTTAATGTTTACATGTTGTGACTTAAATACCATTTCAATGCATATACACATAAAAAATGATAATAAAACACACACACACACATCATTAAGAAGTTTTAACCTTAATAACAGAGTTGTTATTTCATGGGTGTAGGTAACTACTACTTAGGTATGTGAAGACTAGAGTTAAATGTTAATAAACTGTCATCTCCAAATTTAAGTTATTTAGAAATGTGCACGTCTTCTTTCGAGCAAAAAACTTTAGCGAGAGTGAAACATTCTACCTTTTAAAATTTTTCATTTACTAAGCTGCAGTTTTTAGCTGGCGATTTGTTAAAGTCTAATAAACTAGATGTAAAGCAATATTTTCTAACGCAGGGAAACTAAAAGGTTTACGTGTCACTAAGAATAGATTATCAATTTCTTTCTAGTTAGAGCGGTTCTTTTTTACTTATTAGCTAAAAAAATTACTGATCTAAAGTATATTTAAAGCAAACTGTTAGCAATGTTATGAAATACGATTAAGTTACTTATATGTAATATTTATTACTGGAGACTGATGTTAAAAGAGCAGTGTATCAATCAGATTTTGTCAAGTCAGAAGAAAATGGACATATGTACGAAATCTTTTCGTACAACTGAATTAATACTGAATTATTAATTAAACTTTCGTACAATGTGAGCATAAAACAAATGGAGAGTCAATGTTTCAAGCAATAAATTTTGTGACTTTTGTTCAGTTCTTTCAGTTCTCAATAGCATACAATGTTGGATAAGCAAATATCTTAATACTATCATCCCGCTCATAATGTAATTTTTTGTGCTTCTTTCCTGCAAGCTCCAGTCTGAACATTTCAACGAAATACGCACATTAAAAAAAAAAGTTTGTTATATTAATAGAATTTAATGAAAATGAACGACAACAACAGTCTTAAAAATTCCGTAGTAATGTAAATTTGAGCAAATTTTTAATCTTTGTAAAATTTTAACGACGCTATTTCATTGAAATAAGGAAGCAACGAGAAAATAACTGCAACTTTGTGTCAGATTTGGGGTAAATTAATATTTGCTGTTGAAAATACCTGCAGAAAACTTTTAAGCAAATTATTTCGTTATATCCTCATCAGATTTTTAATTTAAATATAGAGACACTACTTCTGTTCACAGTTTTCTTAACAAATTTCTTCCTTTCAACAGTCCTCTCGCTTTACAAATTGGTTATTTTTCATGTTGATCTGCTGCATTATTAGGAAATCATTCTGGCTATATTGTTATAGCTAAGTTAATTACATTTAAAAATACCCGTTGTTTTCCTGGTCATCAGTTTTCAGCTATAATTTGCATTTCAATAAAAATTAAATGCATTAACTAAATGCAATTTACATTTAGTGATAAAATTTTTTCATTTCCCACTTTTTCTCAGGAAAAAAAAATCTCAGTTAATCGATAAATTTTAATGAAATACATGATTTAGTAGAAGATATATAAACATAAATAAAGCACATGAAAACGAAAAGAAAATTTTTAATACTTACGAACACATTCGTTTTTATCATTTCTTTTATAGTTTTCGACACATTGGCACGTGCTGTTCAAGCAAACCTCGTTCTTCCCTTTACATTGATCGGCCATGTAAGGGCACATGTCCACCGCTGTTAAAAAATCAAAGATTGAGTGATTAATCGGTAGATTAAAGAGCATAATGAGCGGATTTTTTTTTCTTATTGAATTAAGTATTTTTTTACGTGAAAGAAAAACAAGAAGTTCCAATCAGAACTGAACGAGCCTACATTCCAGTATACTTACATCGCCATTCTAACATGTGATCAGCACCAACGTGAAAGCTGTGAGAGTTCTCTTACGGCTTTCACGTTGTTTAATGAGCTTTTTGCACTGATAAAGAGGTTCCATTGTAGTCTTGAAATAGCTATATGCTGTATTTTCTTCATAATTTGTGCTTTTATTAACGTTGGTTTACAACTGAAGTTAAATTTTATCACAAAGCTTATTTGATAATTTTTCCATTAAAATAAAACTATTTCTTTCACACACACGCTCGGATTGCTCCGTGTACTGTAAAAACTGAATGTTGTTTTTACTGCATAATACAGCTAATTTTATAGTAAAAAAATGTAAAAATTGCTAATTTTACAGTAATGGATTGTAAAATTGCTAATTTTACAGTAATGGACTGTAAAATTGCTAGTTTTACATTACTAAACTGTTAAATTGCAAGTTTTACAGTACTAAACTGTAAAATTGCTAGTTTTACATTACTAAACTGTTAAATTGCAAGTTTTACAGTACTAAACTGTAAAATTGCAAATTTTACAGTACTAAACTGTAAAATTGCTAGTTTTACATTACTAAACTGTTAAATTGCAAGTTTTACAGTACTAAACTGTAAAATTGCTAGTTTTACATTACTAAACTGTTAAATTGCAAGTTTTACAGTACTAAACTGTAAAATTGCTAATTTTACAGTAGTAAACTGCAAAATTGCTAACTTTGCAGTTTATTACCGTACATTCTACAGTTTTAAACTACAACCTCTGCTGCCAGTATTACACTGCTGCTTATACAGTATAATGCAGCTAAATTTTACGGCAATAAACTGTAAAATTTCTAATTTTACAGCAAGAAACTGGAAAATTGCTAGTTTCACAGTTTATTACTGTGCATTTTACAGTTTTAAATTGTAACCTCGGCTGCCAGTATTATACTGTAAAGACAACAGTTCATTTTTTGCAGTGTGTAGGTTATATATCATCGTTTCACTCCCAATACCCTCTATGTGTATTTATATGAATTGTTTAGGAAGAAAAAAAAATCTTAATAATTTTAGATTTTTCAATTTAAAAATTAGGCTTCCAGTTTAAATATCACAGTGCTTTTTTGCACAATATTTTTTTAATATATTCCACATAATTGTTTTTGCTTACCATGTTCAAAGATGTAGTTTTCTGCGTAAAAATAGAGTTGATTTTTATTTTTTGAGCCTTAAAAATGAAATATACAAATCTGGTTTTCAGAAACTTCAAGATAAATTTGCTCTTCAATCAATGAAATATGGGAAAATATTGTTTACTATACTAATGGGTTTTTCGAGAAACAAAGATGCGTTTTCAGACGTGTTTCAAAATTTGCTTTTCCAGTTTACAATTGGAATGTTACTTTCTGTCAAAAGAACTATTTTTAGTCACGATATTGATAGAACAAAAACTAAGAATGAAAAAAAAAACAATGTTGCCAGAAAGTACTTCAATTTTTCTCAATAGTTAATTTTAATTTTATTAGTTTTTTTCAATGGTTAAATTTCTAAAACAAAATGATTTCACGTATGACGTTACTAATGAAGAAACTTAGTTTTAAAATCAGGCCGACGAATTAACTATTTTGGATTTCTGATAACCTTAGATCTGCAGCAATGAAAAATATGATTCAAAATGCTGGCTTGTCCTTGCAAATACTCATGCCACTAGATAGACCAGCCGACGCATCAAGTTTCATCAAGATTAAGTTTCACCACTTCGGATCCAACACGTGCGGTTGATATTTGAGTGGTTGTCTTTTTTGGCGAGTTATCGCGAGATCCCGACCCTTTTTTCTGGTAACATTAACTAAAATTGAAAGTAAAAGAAAAATGTTCGGTTCAAAGTGGTCGATCTTAAGCTTGATGCGTGACCTGTCTATTGAGCGGCTCTCACTTAAACTTGTCCCCTTGTGACGCTATCAGCAAAAATGAAACAGAGACGAAGCAACTTTCAAGACCTTTTTTAAGGAAGAAAAACTCAAAATTGATAAAAAGTAATTCACCCCCCCCCCCCCAAAAAAAAAAGAAAAATTTTTGAAAAATGGGAAACAAACCCCATATCAAAAGCATAAAATTATAAGCATAAAAATACTTACACTCGCATTTTTTTAGATTGTGGTTGTACAGTTGTCCTGGTAGACAGACACAACGTCCTATGTTCGTTGTGAAATTGAAGTTGCAGTCATGTGGACACAGCGAGGCTCCCCAACCGTCGACGCACCATTCCCCTTCTCTGCAAAGTCGACCACCATAGGGATATCGGCAAAAGCAATAGATCATGTGATTGATCATCTTGCAGGTGCCACCATTGTAGCATGGGTTCGGCTCGCAGCGATTATAATCTGCAAAAGATATTTAACACTCAAATTTTTACAAGGCACTAGTTTATTACAAAGCACTAGTTTATTTCTTGTAATCTTATCTTTGAAAATACTAACAGTTAGTAATAAAGTAAGTAACTTTATTGTAAACTCATCTTTGAAGATACTAATAGTTAGTAATAAAGTAAGCAACTTTCTTGCAATCTTATCCTTGAAGATACTAATTTTGTAAATGAAGAATAAAATTTTTGTAAAATTAAAGCTAGCTAAAGAAAATATCCAGAATTGAAAACTGTACGATGAATCTGCAACATGACAAACTTGAATCGTTACCAGCTGGACTGACCGGGAAAAGAAAAGTTCAAAAGTTTTTTCGGGGGGTAGCCTCAATGTCTAAGGAAACCAGCCAATAAGAATAAGAAATGATAAAAAGGTACTGTTTTTACTCAGGGGTCTGAAAAGAGGTGATCCCCTATAAGTAGATCAATGAGTAGTAACGGGTAAATTAAGCAAGTTTCTAGGGCTACCACATTTGGTGGGCAACGTGTAACTTTTGGGAGCAAAAAAAAAAAAAAAATGCATTCATGATAATAACAAACACTTACCAGGCAATAATGTTATGTCAGTTGTTATTGGAGTGGTAACAGTTACTTCTGAAACAAATACGGTTGATTATGTTAGAATTGCTAATTGTCTAAAGAAATCACATGAAAACTCAACTTTCAGCATGAAAAATTAAAAAAATAAAAATAAATAAATAAATAAATAAATAAATACAAATAAATTGGTATCTTGAAAAATCGATTTAATAGCGAAACTAAGAAATATAGGAAACATTTCAAAACTCACAATAGATTTCGTAAAAAAATTCAACTGCAATATTGAAAATAAATCATAAAAACGTAATTCATTGCCTATTGAAAACATCTTATCACTGAATCACTGATCACTAAGTATTAAATGCGTATAGATCTTGATTTCTCTCGACCGAAAAATAAAATGTTGTGGGAAATGGGACGACATTTTTCATATTGTACATAGATATTATATAAAAGCTAAGAAAACTGCGAAGTTATTATAATTAAAAAGAGAAAAAGGATGTTAGGAAAGATATCGATCCTTATAAAATATATCTATATCTATAAAAATGAGTGTATGTATATATATATACTTGTTCTCTATACAAATCCACAGTTTGCGTCAGATTTTCATCAAACTTGACACAGAGGTTCCTTGATGCCCTAGAATTCTCATAGGCGGGGTCTTGAAATTTTAAAAAATCTAAAAAGCTCAAATTTAAATTTTTTGTCAAAAAATGACCCTTTTATAGGAATCTAGCCTATTTATATTGTAATCGAGATAGGCCTTTTAGTATTCAAATTGATGAAATTTAAGATTTTTAAATATGAGTATTTTCCAACAATGATTACGATTAAAGTAATGAATTTTCAATTTAAGGCTCACCTATTTCCTTTTAGCATTGAAATAAGTAAAAAACAATCATAATTCATGTGGACTTTATAAAAAGAACCACGGATTTGAATTTCAAATTTGCAATGCGACAACAGTTGCGTCTGTAATGGAGATAAGCCTTCAGAACGAGAAACAGATTTATTTCAGACAGATTTATTAGATTGAGTTATAATAATTTTTACTTTGTAGGTGGGAACAGTTAATAGAGAAAAGTTAATATTTTGAATTTGGCGGGTGAATTTGATGCAATTTTTTCACTTCCATGTGCATATATTTCATGCCAGTGGACGCGGCAAAGCACAGACAACATTTGTCTTTAATTTTCACCTTTTGATAAGACTATTTTTCTGTAAACGTTTAACTTTCTGTAATATTTTAGTTTTTTTCAAAGTTTGTACCTAAGAGACTGATTGATGCAAATTATTTTATACCCATATGAATAGAACTCTTTCAAACTTATTTTCCCTGAATGCTATGTTGTATTAATAAGCACCCGGGCAACGCCGGGTATTAAGCTAGTATATATATATAAAATAAATAAATAATGCCTTGTAAAACAAATATAAGAACCAAAAATAAATAAATACTAAATCGACCATTAGGGATTTTAATCCCACGCCAATTTTGGGTTTGGAGGGAGGGGGGGGGTAGGATTATGAGAAAAAAAATGGTGATTTTAACACAAAAACGCCAGTACTGTCTGATTTTCTTCGGTAAAACCTTCCGCGTATTTACGTATGCGTTAGGTCTTCTCTGATCTTACCAAAATAGGGGTGATAGGTAAGATAACAATAAGAGAAGAATAATAATAAGTATTTTGAGCCGTATCAAACAACGTAGAACGATGATAATTTAAAATACGTATTTTAGTTGAATGTGTCAAAAGGATAGCAAATACAAATTTTAAATTAAAAACTTCGGGAAGTTTCCACTCACAGTCCATCACCCCTTTTTTAAGTGAAATGGTTCGAGTGCTAGGCACGTTTTTAAAGGACGGACCTTATCTTCCAAACTGTTCACTGTTAAAAAAAAAAAACGGTCGTTCATTTTGAAAGAGATTGTATTGACCCGTTGCTTTTCTTCGGTCTTTTAGACGCGTTTGTTAATGATCGATGTATCCCTAATATAAACTTTAAAACATATGCCAGACATCTAATCGTTTCTCTGATGCGACGACAAAAGAAAAGAAAGTGTAGAGTAGAAATGAATACCTGTTGGACTTGTTGAGATGTCGTCTTCTGTGTCAGTCACGTTGACGGGAAACGGCGTTGTTGCATTAGTTAAATTCATATCGTCTGTTGCACTAGTATTTGATGTCGTCTGAGTGGTTGTATTTGAGACGAAGGTTACGAATGCTGAGGTAGTATCTGGGTTGAAACTGGTAGTTGTATTCTTAAGTTGTTCAACTGTTGAACTTCCAAATGTGCTGTTAGTCTGCTGGGTAAGATCGGTTGAAATGGCTATGGAATGAGTCGTGTTAGTCACCATCGTCGGTGGTTTCGAATGGGGATCAGTTGGTTCAAAAGACTGTTCGGTTGTTGAGTTGAAATTGTTCGTTGAAGCAGTTCTGGTCATTGTAGTTTCGGAATAGGTTATTGTGGATGTTATATCTCTGGTAGTGTTTCTGGTAAATATCTCTGTAATTTTTTCAGTTTCAGTCTCTGTAGGAGTAGCATCAGCTGTAAAAAAGAAAAAAAAAAAAACTTCAATATTCAAGGTAAAATCTCATCGCACGTTGTAAGAAAACATCTTGTTGGATTTTTATTTTTTTTTTAAGACTACAGTAGACACAATTTTTTTTTCAATTACTGATCTATATGTCTAAAACTTTGTGTGCTTGTATATTTACTGCATCTAAAAGCATTAAAAAAATTGGTGCAAAAACAATGAATACTTTTTTAGAAATCAAAATTTTTCAGTTTAAAAATTCATATAAATTTTCATTTTCAGTCATCTTTTATAAATTATCTCATAAAACATTACATGTTTTGCATAAATTTATGCAATCATGCCTAATGATTGGAAATTAAGTGGAAATTCAAAGTTTGAAAAAAATTGTGACGCATGGAACATTTTGAAATTTTGTCAAAAAAATTTTTTGAATTTTAAATTAAAAAAAAGCATTTATTGTTTTTGCACCAATTTTTTTATGCTTTTAAATGCAGTAAATATACAAGCACACAAAGTTTTAGACATATATATCAATAATTGAAAAAAGGAAAAAAAAATTGTGTCCACTGTAGCCTTATAGAAAATCTTAAATTAGAAACTAAAATGTTCTTTAAAAGGACTAAATTTACTTGGTATCAAGGTGAAGTTATTTGATTTGTTTCAAACAATTTTGACATAAATATTTTAAGCAGTATACGTCTTATTCATATAACTGGATCTGGGCCGTATTTAAGGGGTGGGTTTTTAGGGTTCAAACCCCCTCCGAAAATTTTCAAAACTATTACAAAAATGCTTTTCATAGTTTCTCACTGAAAAAAATATTATTGCTATTTTATTTTAATTTTCTTATTTACTTTGAAACTGCATTTGAAAAATGAAATTATCATTATTGAATAATTGTACAAATTAAGTGTTTTTCTGAAGTATTTATTTTTATTGTAGTTATTGCAAACATAATTTTTTAACAATACACCTTTCCTTCGAATTTTTAATACCACTAAAAAAACACAAAATTCTTCAAATTTGTAAGTACCAAACTCTATATTTAACACATCTTATAAGTGTCCCGTAAGATAGAAATTTCAAAAGTACTCCTTCGAATGCGCGTATATGAGTAAACTCATCTATCCAGATTTTTTTTTTCTTCATTGAAAAGATGAGTACTTTTTTTTTTACATTTTTCATGTTAATACCCTTTTAACATCTATTGTAACAAAATCAACAGAATATAGAACATGAAATCAAATTTTATTGACTTTATAGATTTCACGAGAAATAGGTTTGGTAAAACCCTCCCCGAAACTAAGGTCTGGTTACGGCCCTCAACTGGATACATTCAATAGTCACTGAACTGTGTCTTAGCTTGACAATTTTCAACTGCTAAGACGTTTCATCATTGGTAAATTTAATTTTTCATAATTTTGGTTAAAAAGACATTAGTGGACTGAAACAACAAAGTCAACTGTTAAGATCTAGACTCAAATATAGCAGAAGGTAAGTCATCAGCAAAAAAATGAAGTCACTTTTCATATCTTGCTTTAACAGATGGCAGTACTAAAATAGCGAAAAAGGGATTTTTTTTTTACAGACGTCAGCAGTGATTAAGTTCAAAACAGGCAGATAGGCTCAGCCATAGATAGGCCTAGGACGGCACATTTTTTATTTGATACATTGTTTTCTCAGCATTTGAAATAAATTTGGAACAAGCTTATTTTCGATAACAACTCCCTTTTATTTTTATAAATTAATATTTATTTTCATTCCGCAAATGAAAATGGAATGATTTTCCGTGGTATTACGTGTTTAGGGCCGTTGAGTAGCATCGATGCACATACATTACTACGCAATTGCCATTATTGACTAAGAAATCATCTGCGAGCACAGTCTTATACTCCAGCTTAGAAAAACGTTACTGGTCAAAATGGTTAGGTACTAGAACGTAACAAATCTTTTAATTTCAACTTTATTTTCTGAGGCGTTTAGGTGAAACCGCATGTAACAATTGAAGGGGCAAGTGGATAAAGGTAACATGTGACAATTTTTGAAACTTACTTTTTGCCATGGATGAAGGTGATAAGTCCATCAGTAGCATGTCCCCTTAGTTACAGAAATGGTTGGTAACTAAGAATATGAACCCGTTTTACCCGTTGAGAAAAGTCCATTACAAAAAACAACACAACATTTTTTTGAAAGCTTTTTTTAGAACTTAAAAAAAAATGTCACGTATCACATTTTTCCACATGCCCCTTCAATTGTTTAATGAATAATTGCTTCCATTTTATGTCGCAATCAGGTCTATTTGTTTGAAAAAAGTTTTCCCTCATGGCAAATCCAAAGAAATTAAAAATGCAACTTTAGAGGTTATTATATGTCAAGTATTCAAGGATTATGTTTATAGAGGCCATTATAAGGTCGCAAAAATTATATAGCAGTTTAAATACATGTTGAACACTGTCGCCACATGACCACAATAGCAAATTTTTAACGTATGACGTAGGACAGCAAATTGTTAAGCCGCTGGTTCACAGCAAAAGGGGTGGAAGCCATAACCTTCTAAATCCTTGTTTTTTTTTTGCTAAATTGCCATTTTAGTCGGGTATCACACATCTATTACAAGCAAGCTCTGTTATCTCTCAAATCCTCAAGGAAAAAAATTTGCTCTGCACAAATTTAAAAAAGTTTACATTGCAAAGAGAAAATAAGACATTTAAAATTTTTCGTTGAGGAGAAAGGGTCAAAAGGTGTATTAAATGTAAATTCTACACATTACCCATACTTTCATTTGCATGTAAATACTTTAATATTTCCAATGCCAGAGGACATCGATCGACAAACCTGGAACCCCGAAAATCACTGGTCTGAAAAAGCGTCATCTGAGCTTAAATGAAAGGTTTACTACCTCCAGCTATTCATGAATAATGATTGCTTTCAAGTGTGAAACTGCAAACTCCAGTGTTGTTTGGTACTTGCTTATTGAAAAAGGCGTTTGATTTTACTGAGGTAACTTTAGAGCATTTGTTAGATGGTACTTAAAATTTTTTGTTGCCAAAAGTGTATTTGTTGTAATTTCGTTTCTGTCTTTTGATTAGAGACTTGACATACTTGTGCTTGCTGTACGTAATCCTGTAAATACAGCCTCAGATGTTGAATTCGCAGTCTCCGTTACTGTAGAAGGCGTTTCGGTAGCAGTTCCAGGAGACGTGGACTGAATAAGAGTAGCTGCGAAACAATTTTTAACAATCAAATAATGGTATATACTTGAAGAAAATCATGTCTGAAGGAAAAATTGGCTTTCTTATGGTGACCCAAAACTATTTGTATGAACATTTGTAGAAGTTATTATTATATTGCTAGTGAATAATAGTCTTGTTATAGACTGGTTATACTATTACTATTTGAGACAAGAACAGTCATACTTGTGCTTTTGGGTGTCGTCTGTGATTTTGTGACTACGGCCTCGGAAGTTGATTTAGCAGTCACAGTTGTTGTAGTAGGCAATTCGGAAGAAGTTCCAGGAGAAGAAGGAGGAATAACATAGGCTGCAAGACAAAAGTTCAAACTTTCAAAAAATTATGAAAAGCTGGATGAAAATCACGTCTGAAAGAAAAACTAATTGTCTATTGGTATAAAGTGAACAGAATTCGCATCTGTAGCTTGCTATCGAATGCCTTCATAGTCACTAAAAAGACCATCTTTTCTTTACTTTATTTTATTATTTAGAAACTAATCAGCTTCACATACATACATGATTGCGTACTAGGCGCTTTGCCTCCAAACAGACCCGTCATTTCAAGTTTTTCCAGGGGAAAGGGGGAGGCAAAATGTACAAATACATTGCGATTCCATCGGAAGACAGCTGAATTCCAACTTTCTGGTTTTTGTTTTTGCCTCCAAAAGTGGATTCAGTTCGTGATTTTAGAAGGAATCATTTCTGTAAGGGGATCATAAGTGTTATTTTTGTACATAAATAGGGATCCTGGGACGATATTTTGGAAATATAAAATCTCCAAAATATTTCTTCAGGCTATATTATGTCACTTAAAACGGGGGGAGGGAAGGGGGGGTCAGGACTCGATTGCCTCTGTTTTTCTGAAACAATATCAATCAAAATAAATGAACTTACGTATGCATTTCTCCCCTTCTACTTTATAACCTGAAGGGCAGATGCAATGTATGTCGTCAATAAGTATGCCAATATCAAATGTACAGTTTGCTCCTGGGCCACAATGACAAGCTAAAAAGAAAATAAATAGTTATGTATATATGTGTGTGTGTGTGGTGGTTATGCAATCATTAGGAAATACAAATATGATTAAAAATTGTTATTAATATTGCTATACCTTTGCAAACACCTTCTTTATATAGCCCATATTCTGGGTTGCAGACACACTTTGTTTCACCGTTGGCTTCAATGCATTTACCATTTTCACATGAGCACTCCTCTGGAAAACAAAACAGCTTTTGTTAAATTAAGTATTTCAGACTGTACTCAAAAAGTCAAAAAAGATTCATCATTCTTGCTTCATCTTGACTAAAAAAACACACCCTAAAAGCAGTTTCTAAGTCTTTAATTACACTACGCAACAATAAAGAACTTTTTTTCTGTATTGTGGTTTTGAATAGTCAATTCTTACTAATTTGTGGTCGAGAAAAACTGATAAGTAAATGATTTCCTTTTGTTAGCTCTTGTTGTCAAGATGCACTAAATACCAATGGAGGAAAATTCACAGTAACCAACCGTTGATTTAAAATTAAATTTAAAAAGAAAAAATATATCCTGTGCAATAAATGTAATTAAACAAACCTCGCTTCATTAAATAGTGTCTATTTTTCAGAAATAATTGACTCTTTGTATCAAATTGCGGTAAAGACAATTAATGTCTCCGTTAATTAATGCCACCCAAAGATGTGACCTAGCCAAGAACACTCTCGATCAACTCTCCTTTCAAGGGGAAAAAAATCAAAATCGGTCCATCCGTGTAGGCGCAAGAGTGCCACAGAAAGATACACTGAAATACACATACATGTACAAATTTATAACCCCTTTCTTCGTTGTGTGTTGTCAAAAACACACATATTCCTTCGTTAAATACTTACTTTTTTCACATGTATCACCGTAAAAAGGTTCCTTACATTCACATCTATAGGAATCGGGAGAAACTTTACAAGTGCCACCATTCTTGCAAGGGCTTGAGGTACATGGGTCTGTAAATATATTTTCATCGTTTTAGTGAACAAATTATCAAGGAAATCAATGTGAACAATAAAAATGGTGATCTTTATGCGAGTAAGCTTTGAAAAAAAAATTGCTCATGAAAGGTACCAAATGAAATATTATTTGTTTCTCATAAATATGAGCGTTACCATCGAAACTCCGTTTCGTTGATTAAAATGACCCAGATGATTTGCTTTCAATTTTAATAGGATATGTAGACAGAAATCTGCTTGTTTTGCGGTGATAAAATAACAAATCGGGATTTCGCTGTCAACTAACCAAATAGAGTAACCAAACAAACAGAGAGAAAATCAAACTTGTTGAATGAAAACTGCTCTTTAAATTTTTAAGTTGTACTCCGTTTAAAAAAAAAAAAAACAATTTTTTTAATGTAAATTTGACTAATTGTTGATATTTTCTCTAAAATGGGCCATCATTCATTATCTTACTTTCTCCAATTAATTAACTGTAAAATAGATAAATCATAAGCTTACCATTGTTGCACAAGTCCCCAAAGTAAGGCATCTTACATTTGCATTTAAATGACTGGCCTGAAACACTGCAATTCCCTCCATTATGGCAAGGCTTTGCGGTACACGGATCTAAAAAATATTTTTCACGTCATTAATGGTAATTCATATTTAGTAGATGTGTTGCATTTTTCTACATGCTTCTTGCATTTTTATGTTTTAAAAGTTCAGGTAAAATTAACAATGTCACAAAAAAAAAAAATGTTTCCTGAAGGTGTGTTTAAAGTTATCTTACCCGAAAACCAATATGTAAACTATACCCACAAAAGCTCTTTTCGATTCTATCTTAGGGGAGCCTATACTGCAAAGCATTGTAGGGTTCCACAAGAATAAGCAAGTGGTTCCATAAAGAGTCTATAGTAACAACAAACGCAGGGTAACTATAACTCCCTTATGGCTTTAAGACTACTCTTAAATTTTAAACTAATGGTCAGAATGATTTCATATTGCATGAGACTAATCATGATGCAATAAAATTTTGTTATTGTTTGTTTGTTTTAAATATAGTTTAATGGCGCTGTCGGAATAATGTACGTGATATAGAAAAAATGTAGCGTATTCATAATGTTTTAAATAAAATTTAATTTTAAAATCCGAAGATATTTTTTTCCTTTATTTACTATCATAGATATGTCTATGATGTGCGTGTCAAGAATTAGTAATTGCATAGTTCGGAAACAAACAGCGCCAATAGTCGGCCTATTTTGGAAATATTTTTTTCCTCGCCAAACAAAGTTCCATTTCCTCTCTAGTATTTCAGTGAAATAGCACGACATTCTGAAAAATAGTTTAAATGTAGATCCTTTTAAAACAGTAATTTTATTTATAACCACGCTGTATTCATAAGCATGAAATACAGATATACTAGAGTGCCGTGAGAACATTCTAGACCTTCAAAATGTGCCTCGAATCGGAACAGTTGAGTATTCCTTTTTATCTTGTTTACTTTTAGGAACTGGACTTTGTGCTTTACACTTTTGAATCGAGTTTACGAAGTTGAAGAAAATAGTTCTTACCACTAAACCACAACTTAGTGTAATAATGGGGAAAAATGATTTAGACAGCAATTGAAAGCGCATAGTGCTTATTTTTTTTGACGCATAACTATTTTAGTCTGCCCCCCCCCTCCCTTATCAAAATCTATCTTAAACTCTCGTGATACTTGAGACAAAATGATTACATTTAGTTATAGAAGAGTATTCTTAAACAGTTTCTGCCATTTCATTAAAATGCAAGGATGTCGAAATTCAGATATCTTTTTCCACAACCTTCCATTCTAGAAACGATTCGTTTCACTATTTAGTTAATTTTCTTTTCATGACTGTACAGTATAGTCTTCCATGTAGCTGTGTCATTGTGTCTGAGGGAATAGATAATCAACATTTTCAACTTAAAACATGGAAGTAGGGGAGTGAAAAAAATGCGTACATCATTAAAAAATTATGGGTAGAAAAGCTGAAAATGTGTAGAGAAGAACATATTAGAACCCTCTGACGGTTCTGGAAGTCTTATCACGTTCATTTAACATGTAATTCTGGAACTGCCGAGCCGTCGGGGGGTTAAGATTACGAAAAAAAAGTCAGTTGAATCTCAGCTTATTATTAGGAAAAATAAATAAATCAATTTTCAAAATAAAAAATAACAAATCAATAAAGAAATAATATAACGTAAAATAAACTGTTTTCAATGGATCTTTGACATCAGAAGTGTATATTTCAAAAGTTTAACTACATTCTTCGTGCCATTTTTTGTATATTTTAGAGCATTGCTAGAGGTTTTTTGCGGCATTAACTTCCAGGCTCTGCCAATAACCCTCGTAGTGCGCTTTATTAAAACAGAGTGACATTCCTCACCCCTGGGCAATTCCATCGTTACAGACGTAACAATCGCAGACTTTGAACACAAATAATTCTGGTTTGGGCTGATAAAAGTCTTCATTTTTTTTTCTTGTAGTGTAACTTGATGATGTTTATGCTACATTAAATTTGCGTGCAGATTGCTTAATTACAAAAAAATACAGAAATTAAAAACTGCCTGTTACAGACGTAATTCACAAAACAGCAAAAACTCGACTATGTCATACAACTTACAATATTCCTCTGAATTATACGGAAATTTCGAACTTTTTTTTTT
>JAXGGA010016764.1:0-25938 GCA_038373865.1 Uloborus plumipes | reverse complement strand
AAGCTTAAGGAAGCCAACCTGAAGTTAAGCCCCAACAAATGTAATTTGTTCCGTCGGGAGGTGAACTACCTTGGTCACATTATCTCTTCTGATGGTGTGCGAACAGATCCGGATAAGGTATCCGCAGTCAAGAATTGGAGCCGCCCCGAAAATGTTCATCAGCTGCGAAGTTTCCTGGGGCTCTGCACGTACTACAGGAAGTTTGTGAAGGGTTTTTCCAACATTGCACGACCTTTGCATAAGCTGACGGAGAGCAAACAAAAATTTGAATGATCCAAAGAATGCGAGGATGCATTTCTACAGCTGAAGGAGGCTTTAACATCAACGCCTATTCTCTCTTATCCTCAGCCTGAAAAATCCTTCATACTTGACACTGATGCGAGCCACGAGAGCGTTGGAGCTGTTTTATCTCAAGAAATAGACGGTAACGAACATGTCATCGCCTACTGGAGCAAATGCTTATCCAAGTCGGAGCGAAATTATTGTGTCACGAGAAAGGAATTGCTCGCCATAGTTAAAGCTGTAGAACATTTCCATCATTACCTCTACGGCCGTAAATTCCTGCTCCGGACCGATCATGCCTCTTTAACTTGGCTTTTGAATTTCAAGAATCCAGAGGGCCAGGTAGCCAGGTGGATACAGCGGCTCCAGGAATATGACATCGAGATTAAGCATCGAAAAGGTTTGTCACACGGTAATGCTGACGCATTATCAAGAAGACCTTGTTCCGAGAACTGCCATTATTGCTCCCGAATAGAGAAACAGTACGGACGACAATACCTACTGCCTGTCAAGTTACTGCTACTTCATCATCTTCAGATCCTGATCCATGGAGTGACGACCAAGTAAGAAAAGATCAGCTTGAAGACCCAGACCTAAAACCTATCATAGAGTTAATGGAAAAGGACAGTCGGCGACCTAGTTGGCAAGACGTTTCTATCTACAGTCCTGCAACGAAAAGATACTGGGCTCTATGGAAATCTCTCCAGTTGCGAAATGGCGTCCTGTATAGGAAATGGGAATCTGACGATGGTAAAGCATTCAAATGGCAGTTACTCCTTCCCAGATCAAGAATTCCAGACGTTCTAAAGGAATTGCACAGTAGTCCGACTGGAGGACACTTTGGTATCCTGAAAACCCTCCACAAGGTTCGAAAACGCTTCTTCTGGAGCAAGGCGAAGGATTACGTGGAGAAGTGGGGTCATTCTTGTGACGCCTGTGCTGCCCGTAAAGGACCGAAGAGAAGAAGCCGCGGAAGCTACATCTTTACAACGTAGGAGCTCCTTTCGAACGAATCGGGATCGACATTCTTGGTCCTCTACCGAAAACTACTGATGGGAACAAATACATCCTCGTTTCCATTGACTATTTCATCAAATGGCCCGAAGCATATTCCATTCCGGATCAAGAAGCTACCACTGTAGCAGAGACTCTAGTCCAGCATTGGATCTCGAGATATGGGACACCTTTGCAGATCCACTCCGATCAGGGGAGAAACTTCATCTCTGCTGTGTTTAAGGGCCTATGTAAAATCCTCAAAATTGAGAAAACTCGAACGACACCACTACACCCACAATCGGACGGCATGGTGGAGAGATTCAACAGGACAATCCTTAATAATCTCTCGCTTATGGTCTCCAAAAATCAACAGGATTGGGACAAGAAACTTCCTCTGTTCCTGCTGGCCTACCGCAGTGCTGTCCACGAGACCACCGGATATTCCCCATCACAGATGCTCTTCGGCCGAGAGCTTCGGCTGCCTTGTGATTTCGTCTTCGGTCTCCCTCCAGATGCGCCTTCATCGCCTGAGGAGTACGTCCAGGATCTCCAGGCCCGGTTGGAGGACGTTCATCACTTCGCACGGGAGCGAATCAACATCGCGACGGAAAAGATGAAGACCCGATACGACACAAGGTCCACTGGTCATGACTTTCAAGAAGGTGACAAAGTATGGCTATGGAATCCCATCCGACGTAAAGGTCTGTCACCCAAATTGCAGTCGCATTGGGATGGACCTTACACAGTTCTCCACCGGCTGAACGACGTCGTAGTGAGGATCCAGAAGTCATCACATTCAAAACCCAGAGTTGTACATTATGATCGGCTAGCCCCATACTATGGCCATAGTTCGTAAAATAAATCTAAAGCTACCATGGTAATTTGTTTGTAAATTTTGTAAATAACTTTTGCCTTTAATTGTTTGTAATATGACTTTATCAATGTTAGTGTTTCTTTCATGTTCTCATTGTTATTGTTTATCATGTTTATGATTGGTTATCACGTAATGTGTGCATCTGTAAATTTTCCCTTGCTTCTTTTCTGGGGATTGTACTGCCCGGGACGTGCAGTCCTCAGGAAGGGGGCAATGTTACAAATCTTGTAAATAGTTGTGGTTTTTCCTGCCTTGCTTCATTTTCATTAGTTTTGGTTTTATCTGGCGACATGTTGCAAATGTATCTGAAGATATCACTTTTATCATCTGTATACCGGCCCTGAAACACTTTGTAGTTTTTACTCTTGCCCTAACTTTGAAAAGCGTGAAGACATTTTCGCGTGGTTTTTCTTTTTATCACTAGAATTTGTGAATGGATTGTTCAAGTTATGAATGAAACAAAATATTCCGGGTTTTTCTAGAATAGTGTGGACATTTCTCTCCGTGTATAAATAGCTGGCCTTGAACACAAGTCATTCAGTTCTTTTCAGATGTTGATTTCTGAGAGTGCTCGTTTTTATTCGCTTTGGGCGAATGTTGTTTTTGCTTTTGTAATTTCTTAATTACTGTTCACGTCAGATACGTGGTGCTGATTTACTGTTGAGAGTACAGTGTACTGTTTGCTGCCTAATTGCTGGATGTTTAGCAATTGTTTCCTGCTCTTATTGTAAATAGTGTACATACTTGTAAATAAATTTATAGTTACTTCCTCAAGATTGGAATGCTCATTTGAAGAAAGTTGAAGGTGCTACGGACTCGTTACAATATATATATTCACTCTCTAAATATTAAGTACAAGTCCTTATTTTTGGAGCAATGCATAAGAGAAAAATGGAGATCCTAAATCACATGTCTGCGGATCTTTTTTCCAATATGCATTTAAAACACCTTATGTTTGAGAATTGAAAGAAAGAAATTCATGTTTTATGCTTTTGCTATCATTTTAAGACTTGAAAAATGATTATTCAATTATTCTGTGAGGAAAAATTAAACTTAAATACGATACGATAAAAACGAAATGCCCCCCCCCCTCCCCTGGTAGAAAATAGAATTTGAGTAAAAAGCTTATTTTATTAAAGGAAATGTATCCCTCCCCCTTGGGTTAGATCGACACCCTGATTAAATAAATATATAAATGTAAGTTTTGGGCATATCTTAAAGTAATTTCAATTTGCAAAATTTTGGCCAATTTCTCAGTAAAATAAGATGATTATAGATAATTGGCAAAGTTACAGAGTTCCAATTACTGCCGATAAATGGATGCCTTTTCCAAATTCAAACTCAAAATAAAGAAAAAAAATCTTGACTCTCAATGTAAAAACATATTAAACCACATTTTCAGAAGTTATAAACATCATGGCACACTCCGCGTTGAGAAAAAATGGAATAAACAAACAACTTCTCACTGCCGAGGAAGGCATTTCACGTCTTCTTACCCTGTCGTAAACTTCTCGGTGCGATTCTAGATACCTTAAATTAGAAGTGGCTTTGGGATTAGCGATTATTCGTGTCTCACGAGATGTGACGTCACGGGACACAAAAAACCCGTATTCTCGGTATCGACTATATTGACGATACAATGAGAGTAGGGCCCTAGGCACAAGGCAAAGGTGAAACATTGTAGCACTAGCGGCACCTCATGAGGGGTGCCCCTTGACTTTCTATGGCAACCTTGAACGTCCATTTGGCTCCATGTAGCACCCTATGTGTGACTTAGGGTACCCTACCTTTAAGGCTGCCATTGGGAGTCAAGTGGCACCCCTCAGGGCGTGCCGCTGGTGCTACAATGTTTCACCTTAAACTGCTTTGTCCAGCCTGTAGTTTTAACAGTGTATTATTGGACTGACATAAAGCCTCGATCACGAGTTAGAGGTGGTCTGGAATCTTACGCAAGTGCTTCCTAAACCATGGTGTTGCGTTGTCTTGCGATGGGCCATTATTGTCGTGAGTGACCTACTTCCTTCTCAATAGGACGCCCACTCGGAATGACTCTCGTTGGAGAAACAGAAGCGTGATTTTCTGAGAGCACTACTTTCTAACATTTTGTCGTTCCGACGCTATAGTCCCGCACCATTGTAAACGCTGACGTCTGTGCCGTGAGGTCAAAAGCAACCTTTATAACAGGAAACAACAGTGAATACCACCAGTATTCCAGCGACAGAACATGGTTCTGGTAGATACTGGAACATTCAAAATGTATTAAACATGCTGCAGAATCAAAGTAGAAGTGGAATGCGAGTTCGCCAAAGGTTGTCGACGAATGTGTGGATTCACGCTTGCTGATGTCAATCTGGCTGCACCTTGACACACCAAACCCGTCAAAGGTCTATAAAGATGCCTCCCCCCCCCCCGGCATCCCTACTGAATGATCACGACAATTATTTTTAAAACTCATCAGTGCTGTTTGGAACTGTGTGCTTTAATTCTAAGAGGAGAGTAAACTCGCCACGGCGCCGATCCTTTTTTTTCCTCCCAAGTGCGCTTCCAAAAGATGCGCTCTTCTCACATTTAAACTCGAGTTTTATTCTGTAGAACATCTTCCATGCAGTTTTTTGAGACCTTAATCTGCATTGTTCGGAATTGCAAAAGAAGAGGTCTTTCTCCATTAAACAAAATGCTTTATCATGGGAAGCATTTTGCTACACTCACTCGAAATACAGACCGCGAGCTTCAATGCTGAAGAATAAGAAGTTCTCTCTCCTCTCAGTATTATAGCTCAATGGTGACTATAGTAACATGAATATAGGCTGTGAAGCGGCTACAGTAAATTTGTACAGTGTTCTTAAACGGTTGTTTCATTGCTCATATGCGTGTATCCCTGCGACAGTGATCGAAGCCATGGCTCCTCTTGAGCTGACAAGCGACGGCCTCCCCAAAGTGAATCTCCAGACGATGCAGACCTCTGAGCCTTGGGTATTTTGCGGCGGGGATCTGGCTGGAATCGCAGAAACCACTGTCGAAGCTACGAACGACGGAAAAACAGCGGCGTGGTATTTGCACAGTTTCATTCAGGTTGGTGCTCATTTCCTTATGTATGCTGAATTCATTATCATTATTATAATTATAACCAAATTGGGCCGGACAGTCCAAAGCGGAAAATGTCTTTCTTGGAAAGTTTTTCCACAATCACTTCTTATTGACCATTGATTACTAGATATTCAATGTTTACTTCCATATGCATACTGAAATCGTCATCTTCATTGCCTATTGGGCATAACTGTCCAATATCATTTTTTGAAGGTTTTTTTTCATAAGTTCATATTCTTTACTATTACCAGATATTTTAAGTTGAGTTCCTTATGTTTACTGAATTCATTATCATCACTATCATGACAACCACACGGGGCTTGACAGCTCAATGTGGGCCAATGTCTTCTTTTGAGGATCTTTCCACAACGGCTTCTTATTGACCTTTGGTTACCAGGTATTCTAAACGCTTCAAGCGTTTCGATTCACTTCACTCCCCGGTAGTAAGCGATTTTACTCCAAATTATTCTCCTGTCCGTGCAACTATATGCAATTTGCCATTTTGTGGACGGGAGGAAGGTTGGCTAACGAATTTATTTCTAAATTCGTGGTGCATATTTTTTCAAAATATTTTGGTTGATTTTATTTTTGAAGTGAAAGTAGTCATTCAAGAAAAGTGCAAGAAATAAGGGCATAATTGTGTGCCCTACCCATTAGATAGGAAGCGTATTTAGTGTCGGTGCAGATTTACAGATTTGGGTGCTAGTCACAAAGCATTTTTGAGGAACCTCAGAGATAAATTTAAAAAAAAAGAAAGGAAAAATGGTTTTTCCTGTGCCTTTTTGAAACCCCTTTCTGAGCCACGACATAAAGCCCTGAATGAGATTCGAAAAGGCTTTTTTTCATTCTTCTATTTTATTTATTATATTTATATACATTTTGGGCACGGTAAATCCTTCAATGTCTGGTGTTATTTCTTTCAGCAGTAGTTTCTTTTGAAGAGCCTGAATAGTCAACCTGATTGCTGGTAATTAAATTTTCTTCACATTGGAGATTTTCTAGATGCGCATACATTAATAATTACTAAAATCGACACTTTTTTTGAAAATTATTTTTTCATTTTCTTTTTACCAACAAAATATGGCCGATTCACTCACTCTACACCCTCCTTTTTCTGTCTAATTGAATGCTTTCATATTTCAGTCTCAACATGACATTAAAGTGCCACCAACTCCTGCTCTACCTCCGTTCATGACTCCTGTCGATCTCGTTGACCTCAGCGTCGAGTTATGCGGACTGAAGTTCGAGAATCCCTTTGGCCTCGCAAGTGCACCGCCCACCACCAGCAGCCCGATGATCAGACGCGCCTTTGAAGCCGGCTGGGCATTTGCACTCACCAAGACATTTTCCCTTGAAAAGGTGATCTAAAAAAGAAGTTTACATGCAGTGAACCTAACCGATTTAAATTTGGCATCAAAAGAAAAGCTAAGTACGAGTTAAAAAGACGCAAATTTGGATGCTGAATGTTTTGCATCCCTAATAGAAATAATTGTATTGTAGTTGGGAAAATTAGGCGGGGAACTCATCTTGGGATTAGAAGATACTTATCAAAAAGATATTCTGAAACTTGTTAGCATTACATTTGTATTAACTTTACAATAGAAAACATTGCCCCATCCTACTACCACTTTCTGCATTCGATAACACATGGTCTGGCTGAGAAGCACTTTCATTCTTCTGAAGATACAGAAAATTGGGTTGACTCTTGGATAGCAGCCTCAAAAGACGGGTCATTTCTTTCGACGTGGTATTCAAATGTTGCCAGAAAGAGGGGGGGGGGGGAGAAGTGGCTAGCGATGAACAATAAATTCAGTAACTCATTCTTAATGTTTTTTTTTTTTTTTTGTAATGAAGCATTAAATTTTTGATAAAAAAAGCGAGAACTTTTTCGACACCCCGATATTTTGAACAAATTCAATTGTTATTTTTTTATTTTTAAGGACATTGTGACCAACGTTTCTCCTAGAATCGTTCGAGGAACTACATCAGGACATATTTATGGGCCAGGACAAGGATCATTTTTAAACATAGAACTTATTAGTGAGAAAACCACTTCCTATTGGCTTCAGAGTATTACTGAACTCAAGAAAGACTTCCCAGAAAAGGTAAGAACACTCGTATAGAAAGTAATATAATTATACCCTTTACTATAATGATTTTAAAATCAATTTTGTTCTCTATTAAATATATATATATATATATGAAAATGGTAAAGTTATAAAATTGCTTTCAAATGTTAACTTACGGGCATAAAAGTTAAAAGTACAGTCGAAGCTTGTTAATGTGAAATTAAATGGAACACAAAAATTATTTCATGTTAACCAGATTTCATCTTAACTGTTGTTGTTGTTGTTGCTGTCTTGTTCCAGCTGAAGTTGAAAATTTGGGGTGCGCTGCTTCATTTTTTCAACTGTACCGTAATTTGGTGTGAAGTCCGACTTCCACAGTAGGTAGGGGAACAAATAGGGACCCTTTTAAAGGGTAGGCAACCTTTCACAGCACAACAACACATTTAGGGGCACAACAACACACAGGGACAGGAGAGAGAAAGTACACCTATCCCCGAGGCGGAACTCGAACCCGGGACTCCTCCATCCCATTCAGATTTCTCTGAATACTCGACGAGGTGGCCAGCATCTTGCCTGTTGACTCACAGAACTAAAAAAGTGTTTAACGTAAAACGGTATTTTATGTTAAGCGTTTTACTGAGTTTTGAGTTATTTCTTACACATTTGGTAATTATTAAAAAGCAAATGTCGTAAGATGATTTTAATCTTAAAATCTTTTCTGATAAAGAAAATGTTAATTGAAATTGAAAAAATAAATTATTATTATTTATACTACTGTATGTGCTTTTAGATTGTTATAGCCAGCATAATGTGTTCCTATAATGAAAATGATTGGATTCATCTAGCAAAACTAGCAGAGGTAAGGAAACTTTGTTTGAAAATCCAATCAAAAGAGTAAAGTATTTATAAAGCAATCAATTGCCTTTAGTTTTAAGTTCAATTGTCATTTTTATGAGATCTGTGAATTTGTTTTAGGCTTCTGGCTCAGATGCCTTGGAATTAAATTTATCGTGTCCACATGGAATGGGGGAGAGAGGAATGGGATTGGCTTGTGGACAGGTAAGAACTTCTGACCACTCTTAGTTTGATTATGTAAATGCAACCAATAAAGATCAAAAGGGAGAATAACTATAGTATAGAGTTTATTTTTCTAAATTAGAAATGTTTACTCTCGAATCAAAAAGCAAATGAATTTCAATTTTAATCCTAAATTCTAGAACCGTAGGAATTCATGAAAATGTCTAAATTCTGACATATTTATGTGTTTTATAACATGATGAACACCAGGGCCCGATTAAGGCATTAGTATAGGGTATTAGCTAATGCCATCTAAAATTTGGAGGGTACTAAATATGGTAGGGTGATGTACGTCTCCGTTCCCCCAAAGCAGAGAAGTACACCTGCGGTGTTCTTAGAGGACTTAGCCACCTTTCTTCAGCTTGAGGTGGCTTGATTAACAAAAGAATTTTAATTAATCTTTTCGTTACGTAAATTACATTCCTTCAAAGGAAAATAAGAAAAAAGAAATACATCGTATGTAAGCATGTCTTGGGGCCTGCGGTGAAACATTAATTTATCAGCAGTACATTAATTGATAGCATTTTTAACTAGCTGTCGTGGCCGTCACGAAACTTTCTTCTATATCTATCTTATGAATTCCGGTTACAAAATAAAATACGTACTCGCCCGAGTAATTGGAGACAGCTACAATTTCCCAATTATCGTAATAACCCTGCAAATGCAGAATCAATGAGCGAAATTGGAAATCATTGCAAAAGCCTTGTTTAGATTAATTGCAAACATTTTATTTGTTAGTAAAAAGAAATTGGCAACAGTTAAAAATTTCAAATCATTGAAAGTTTTCAGCTGTTTTGATAATTAAATAGCGTGAAAGCGATTTTTTAATGAATTAATTTTTCACATTGTTGACTAAGCGCAAAAATCACCCCACCCTCCCCCTGGGGCGATTGGCGCCAAAATTTAATCGATGCTTGCTTCCATATTGGGTTAGGGTTATTCCAAATTTCATTCAAATCGCAGCAATATTTCCCGAGATACAGTAGCTGCAATGACAAAATAAGCACTTTTGATTGCTCCACCCCCCTTTGAGATATTGACACACAAATTGAATCAGCACCTGTACTCAATAGGGTCTACCTATGGACCAATTTTCGTTTGATTCCGCCGGTTACTTCCTGAGATATAGCAGTCACCCCCGCGCAGAACACGTGCGATTGCTCCACCCCCCTTGGAGATATTGACAAACAAATTGAATCAGCACCTGTACTCAGTAGGGGCTACCTATGGACCAATTTTCGTTTGATTCCGCCGGTTACTTCCTGAGATATAGCAATCACCCACGCGCAGAACACGTGCGATTGTTCCACCCCCCTTGGAGGAATTCGCTAAAAAAAGTCAGGTGCACCAGTTCACATGGTGGTACATATGTGCAAAAATTTTTGTTCGATTTCATTCAGTAGTTTTTGCTCTAGCGCGGCCACAAAAACTGGTCACACACATACAGACTCACACACACACACACAGACAGACAGACATTTTCCAACTAGCTGTCGTGGCCGTCACGAAACTTTCTTCTATATCTATCTTATGAATTCCGGTTACAAAATAAAATACGTACTCGCCCGAGTAGTTGGAGACAGCGCCAATTTCCCAATTATCGTAATAACCCTGCAAATGCAGAATCAATGAGCGAAATTGGAAATCATTGCAAAAGCCTTGTTTAGATAAATTGCAAACATTTTGTTTGTTAGTAAAAAGAAATTGGCAACAGTTAAAAATTTCAAATCATTGAAAGTTTTCAGCTGTTTTGATAATTAAATAGCGTGAAAGCGATTTTTTAATGAAGTAATTTTTCGCATTGTTGACTAAGCGCAAAAATCACCCCACCCTCCCCCTGGGGCGATTGGCGCCAAAATTTAATCGATGCTTGCTTCCATATTGGGTTAGTGTTATTCCAAATTTCATTCAAATCGCAGCAATATTTCCCGAGATACAGTAGGTGCAGTGACAAAATAAGCACTTTTGATTGCTCCACCCCCCTTTGAGATATTGACACAGAAATTGAATCAGCACCTGTACTCAATAGGGTCTACCTATGGACTAATTTTCGTTTGATTCCGCCGGTTACTTCCTGAGATATAGCAGTCACCCCCGCGCAGAACACGTGCGATTGCTCCACCCCCCTTCAAGATATTGACAAACAAATTGAATCAGCACCTGTACTCAGTAGGGTCTACCTATCGACCAATTTTCGTTTGATTCCGCCGGTTACTTCCTGAGATATAGCAATCACCCCTGCGCAGAACACGTGCGATTGCTCCACCCCCCTTGGAGATATTGACAAACAAATTGAATCAGCACCTGTACTCAGTAGGGTCTATCTATGGACCAATTTTCGTTTGATTCCGCCGGTTACTTCCTGAGATATAGCAATCACCCCCGCGCAGAACACGTGCGATTGCTCTACCCCCCTTGGAGGAATTCGCTAAAAAAAGTCAGGTGCACCAGTTCACATAGTGGTACATATGTGCAAAAATTTTTGTTCGATTTCATTCAGTAGTTTTTGCTCTAGCGCGGCCACAAAAACTGGTCACACACATACAGACTCACACACACACACAGACAGACAGACAGACATTTTCTAAAAATGGTCGAAATGGACTCAGCGCACCTCAAAACGTGCAAATCCGTCAAAATTCGACATTCGAAAATTTTCACGAAACCAATACTTTCTTCTATATATTAGATATAGAAGAAAGTAAAAATGGTCGAAATGGACTCAGCGCACCTCAAAACGTGCAAATCCGTCAAAATTCGACATTCGAAAATTTTCACGAAACCAATACTTTCTTCTATATATTAGATATAGAAGAAAGTAAAAACGTCGCGGCGAACTAAGTTTACCTCGAACGAACTAGGAATTATTGCGTGAAGGTCAGTTTCTTGTGACGTTACTTGTTGCGCAAAACTATTTATGGCAGGATGTCAGTTAATAGAGATCCGGAGATTTTGAAGGGAATGAAATGTTCTTAAGAATTGATGTTTTAATTATTATTTCTGTTAATTAAAGTCGTAGTAAAATTAAACCCGCCTAAACATGATGCCTGCAAAATTACGAATCTATCGATACCCATTTTGATGTTCACTTATTCGACGTTCCAAAGGAGTCAGGATGACATATATACATATAGGTACATACATACATACATACACAGAGCATAGATACTATAGGATTTTAATATTATAGATTTCTAAAATTAGTAAATAATCAAACATAAAACTGATCGTTGGATATATTTCCGTCATGCATAAGCTTTTCAAAGGCAGTCAATTTGCTATAGCTCGAATCTTGCAGATCAAGGAAAAACATCGCTTTAACGGAAGTTCAACTAACCACTAGTTTCAATATCCAACGATTCAACAATAAAAGCCGTGGATATTTCATCCAATGTATAGAAAACTGATATAATTTCAAAAGAAATTATCCAGAGTTTAATTCGTTAAGAACAAAAAATCCAAATAAATCCTACTTTTTAACTCGCACTCCATTTTTACAGCTAATCTGCCTTAAAACACAATAAATAGTTATATGATTGGTAAAACAGTAAATGTTTAAGAATTTGCACAAATGTTTCTCTTCAGCAGTATTTTTATTAATTTTATTGTTTAGTACCGATTCTTCGTCAAAAATATATCATGCCAATATTTCCATCTTTACTTCTAACTTTATAAAGTCAAAGTATTCTCATTCTGCGTTTTTAAATAACTTCAACTCTTACAATAGGATCCAAAGCTAGTGGAAGGTATTTGCAAGTGGGTGAGAAGTACTGTGAAAATTCCATTCTTTGCAAAGTTGACGCCAAACGTGACTGATATAGTTGCAATTGCTACTGCTGCGTATAAAGGTAAGTTGGAATCATCAGCAATTTTGGAACACTTGCTTGTGAAATATTTCAAGCATTTTCCCTTATTTTTTTATGAAATAACTCGATTTTCTTTTGGAGCAATATTTTTCTACATAGTTTTGTTTTATTCATATGACGAAAGTTTCGATTCTGTAAAAGATAAATAAACTCTTGAGTTAAATTCACAGTGACGACACGTTCCTTGTTAATACCAGCTATTCTGTTCACCACGTGAGGAAGAATATGAGCGAAGTTTCACGTGAAAGTAACAAGCTAGTACATGTTGGCTCGTTGAAGATATGTAGCTTTTTTGTTTTTATTTCTTTGAATGTTGACTTATTTTGTTGAACATTTTAAAAAATGTTATATTCTACTTCGACCAATATTTTTGATTGTTGCTTTCAGATGATGCAATACGAAAGAACATAGCAAAAAGCTGGGAAAATCTGTAGCTCTTTTATTATTGATTATTTTCAGCTATTGAAGCCAAAATTGTAACAGTCATAAAGGACTAGGAAATTTCTATTTCCATTATTTCAGGCTTTGTAAGCAAGTTTATGCGTTTCAAGGATATTTTTTTCTTACAATTTTACAATTTTTATACTTGTATCTTCCTGATATACTGGTACACTGTTTACAGTTCACAGTAGTTTTAATTACAAATATTACCAGTCCCGCATTTATCATGTTTCATGCATGGAAGGATCACCAGTCCAATTGTATTATAACTATATGCATGTTGGTGTGATGTACTGCCTCAATAAAATACCCCGACTGAAATATAGACCAGCTCAATGACGCAGGATCATCTGGAAAAAATATAGAATTAGTTTCATATCTGATTTCTGCAACGAATACATTTCTTTGTTCACTGGCTTTCATCAATGACTTTCTCCAACTGCTGTCAAGTGCCTTCGCATAAACCTCTTCTGATGTTTTTCTATAGTTTTTTTTTTTTTTTTTTTTTTTATACAGAAGTCATCAGCTTCGACATACATATGAGGACTGCGTACTATGTGCCTTGCCTCCTGACAAACACAGGACAGATTTACGGCACATAGAGGTTGAAATAACATCCATGGGCAAGGCGGGACTCGAACCCGCGACCACTTACTTACGAGGAGAATACTCTCCCTCTAGGCCACCGTGGCCCTCTTTTTTTCGAAAGTTACAACTAGAAATTTATCAATATGTCTTTTTGATAAGGTGGCGCTGATGGCGTGACGGTGACCAACACTGTTTCTGGGCTCATGGGACTAAGAAGTGACGCAACACCCTGGCCTGCCATAGGGAGGGCCAAAAGGACGACCTATGGCGGCGTTTCTGGAAACGCCATACGACCCATCGCACTGCGGGCCGTTTCTGCGATAGCCAGAGCTCTACCGGGATTCCCAATTCTGGCAACAGGTGGCATCGATTCTGCCGAGGCAGGGATGCAGTTTCTGCAGGCGGGAGCAACTGTGTTACAGGTTCGTTCTTGGAGTTCAATTAGTTATGAGCTTTCTATGTAGTCAGGATATTTGAGAGTTATTGGTCACTTAAAAAGAAACTAATAACAATCTAAGAGCAGTAACCAAGTATTTGAGATTATTCGCACTAATATATTTTCACCAGTTTAGTTCTTTATAGATTAATTTAATTGTCAACTTGAACTTCGCCCTTGTCTGTGCACAACAGTGCTTCAATCAAAATTTCTCCGAACCAAATGGGTCTTGGTCTCTCATTTCCTGAGATGGCAAAATTTAATGACCTTCGAATTTTTCAAGTGATTTTACGTAAAAGAGTTCCTTTGTAAGTCTACTCATTCCGTTTTAGAAGAAGTCAAACGGAAAATCACAGCATATTTCATGTATAAATCAAACAACTTTTGTAAGTATGTCTCACGAACGTGATTAAATTATATTCACTAACAAATCTAGATTTTTTTTTTTTAATTTACTTTTGTGAAAAGTTTTCTTAGCACCCTTCCGCGTATTTTCACATACCTCAGGTCTTCTTTTGTTATAAACATAGGGGTAATAGGATACAGTCTGACCACGGTTTAGATAGGAAGGCTGACATCCGGAGGAAATGAACGCATCTATTTGTTTTCATGGATGCCAGCGTTTGCAGATGTTTGTCAGCGTCTAAGCAGAGACTTATCAAAATGAGCGAAATATGTGCATCAAAGATTCATTTTTCTACCTTGAAACTCGTCTTAAATTAACGTTTGTCAATTCCACACCAGCCGTGGGCAGACAATAACAATGAAGGAAAAAATAAACATAGGCGTTTTTAAAAGCATTAAAGAAAGTGAAAGGATGCAAAACGTAAATAAATTAACATCCAGAAAAAGCACATGTACGCCCTAAATTGAAAACTTCGGAAAGAGTGCCATCCTCAACTCGTCCTTTCTGTTGAAAGTGGAATATCTCGCAAATGCTAGGCATGGATTTCGGGAACGGGATGAATGCATATACACTGGCGGAAAAAAAAATCCCAACACCAAGAAAGACTTGTGTTAGACAAACGAAATTTGGTAGGCGTGTTTATACAACTGAAAGATGACATCGATTGAAATTTCGTGTTCCGCGCATAAGTGTGGCGCAGCTGGCGTCACTCAGAACATGCAAATAAGGCTTGTTTTAAAAGCGTGTTGTGAAGCTCGTGTGTATTATTTTTCCGTGAAATTTGACGAATTGCGTTCATGTTAGACAGGAATACCTTTAAGAAGACGAAGAAGCCATTATCAACTGCTCACCGAGTTTGAACGAGGTCGTACAATTTGGCTACGAGAAGGTGGATTTTCATTTCGCGATATTGCAGAAAGACTTAGGTGGGAATGTTTCCACCATGCATGATTATTGGAAGCTATGGGCAAGGGATGGTACTACCTCAAGAAGATCGAGTTCCGAGCTGCCACGTGGCATGACTGAGAAGGAAGATCGCCGAATCTTGCGTACTGCTATGGCGCATCGTACTGCATCTGCGGCTGACATTCGAGCTGAAGTTGGTACTGTCGTGACTCAAGGAACGGTAAGAAACTGTTTACTTCAAGGACAGCTCCGAGCCAGGCTGCCTGTAGCCGGTATTCCATTGACTGCAAACCATTGCCTTTTCCGACGGCAGTGGTGCCACGACAGAGCTCACTGGAGGTCGAAGTGGAGATCTGTTGTAATTTTTGATGAAAACAGATTCTGAATTAGTGCAAGTGGTGGCTGTATATTGGTCAGAAGGAGGCCAGGGGACCGCCTGCATCCAATCGGTCTACGGCCTAGACACACGGGACTCACACCTGGAGTTATGGTCTCTAGAGTAAATTCCTACGACAGCAGGGGCATTCTTGTGGTTATCCCAAACTCACTGACTGAAAATTTGTCGTCAGTCTGTTAATTTAACCAGTAGTACAGCCCTTCATGAGTAGCATTCAAGGGGGCGTTTTCCAACCGGATAACGCTCGCCCTCACATCGCTGCTGCAACGCAATGTGCTCTACAGAGTGCTGACATGTTACCATGACCTGCAAAATCACCAGGTCTGTCTCCAATTGATAACGTATGGGATATCATGGGATGGCACCTCGAGCATCATCCACAGACAGCAATGAAGGTCCTAGTATTGACACAGCAAGTGCAACAAGCATGGCACTACATACCACTAAGTGACATTCGGACCTGCATTACACAATGCATGCAAGCTTGCAGGCTTGCCTTCAAAATTCTGGAGGTTACACCCTCTATTAAATTAACATAATTTCACATTTGCACAGCATTTTCTTGAGCTTAAATTAGCCAGTGATCTTGTACATTTAATCAATTAAACATGTTAACTAGACAATTGCATCACCCAAATTTCATTACTCTACGGCAATTTTTTCTTGGTGTTGGGATTTTTTTTTCCGCCAGTGTATATTCCTCGGACGGATACAAGGGAGGGGCGATGGGGGCGATCGCCCTTCCCTTGGAGGACTTTTCACCAGTAATTTTTCGATATTGATGTTCCAAAAGTGCAATTTTATTCGAGTTTTTAATAAAGTTGGGGAAGGAGTTTTGAGGCTCTCCCCCGGAAGTGTTTCGTAATTGAAGTCCGAAACTTCTGCTATCAATATTTGTAAACCAATATGCATAGTAAAAAGTAACAAAGATCAATCGCCCCTACCTTGGAACTTTTCTGGATCCGAACTTGATATATTCATACACGTAACAAATTCATTCGCATATAAATTTATTTGCGAAAAAAATGAAAAAATAAGTTTCATTAAATGCACAATAATTTAATTTTAAAACGATGGAAATTTGTCCTGAAACAGAAATACACTGCTCAAAATAATTAAAGGATATTGAGATTTTGGTTTGATTTTACACCTAAAGACCATTTTGGTTGATTGATACATTATCGACTACACGTAGTAAGCTATTAGAGATAAAAATTACATTAGTTTAGCAGAAAAAACTGCTTTTTATTCAGCTTTTGGGTACAAAAGGGAAAAAAAGGAAAAAAACGCATTTTCTGAAAATGAGAAAAATAAATTAAAAAAAAAAGTTTCCTTTGAAGAAAACCACTTTTAGTAGGGGGTATGGTTTCCCCGGACAGCTAGCAGTGTTAAACACCTCTGAGACATGGACTCAATGAGGGTATTAATGAGAGACTGGGGTTTCTGCCCCACTCCTCCTGAAGAGCTCTTTCGAGTGATTGGAGAGTTTCTGGGGGTGATAGGCGTTCAGCCACTCGTCTTCCTAGGACGTCCCAAACATGCTCTATTGGGTTCATATCCGGAGAACACGCCGGCCATTCCATATGTACTATTCCTTCTTCAAAACGAAAATCATTCACCAAGTTAGCACCATGCCGCCTGCAATTGTCGTCCATTAAAATGAAGTCATCTCCAATTGCTGCAGCGTAAGGGATGACGATAGGTCGGAGGATCTCATCCCTGTATCGATGATCAGTCAGAGTTCCATTTCGGAAGATATGGAGGTCGGTTCGACCATCAATGGAAATGCCGGCGTATACCATCACACCTCTCCCACCACCAAATCTGGCACTTTCGCGCACAAATGCTGGATTATTTCTTGTGTCACGTTCCCTCCAGAGGAAAACCCGCCGATTGTCAGGATGAAGGGAAAAACGGGACTCATCAGAGAACAGGATATTGCGCCACTCTTTTCTTCCCCAGCTAACGTGCTCCGTTGCCTACTCTCTATGGGCACGACGGTGACTTGCACTAGCTAAATAGCGGTCTTCATTGAGCGTTCTAGTCGGTCTACGTCTTGTCCTGATCTATGGTCAGCACTTTCAGTCTCTAGAAAACGATTCCAGACCCTGGAAACTACACTTTGAGAAACTCCAATGGCTTCCGCTACCTCGGCTTGTGTTTGGCCTCCCTCTAGTCTGCCAACAACTCTTGAAGCTTCTGAATTGGTCAAATGTCTTCGTTGAGACATGGCACACATCGGAACAATGCTCTTACAGAACGTCGATCATTCTTTTGTGCCTTATCTTATAGTAAAGTGAGAGTGAAATTTCATTCGATGCAGCTAAAAAGTCGTTTTCAACGTCAAACTCAAAATTTGCATACTATGAAGTTTGGAAATGAACAAAATTTACATTTGTAACTCTCTTCTTCCCTTTCATGCAAAAAAAAAAAAAAATTGTTAAAAAATGTTGAAACCCATTTTTTATAGGAGATTTACAATATCCTTTCAATGTTTTGAGCAGTGTAGTTATTTCTTCAATAATGGCTCAAAAGTCAGCTCTCACAAAACCTCTCACTTTTAGGAAAAAAAGAAGGAGTTAAACAGGCTTTTGGAAAACACCGTAATTCTTTAACTCGAAGCTATAATAACTTGAATATTCCTTTATCTTAAAGTTTGCTCTGAGTCCCAAAATCTTGAAAAGCCTATGGGAACTTCCTATAACTCGAACTACCAATAGCTCGAATCTTTTAGCAGTTCCTTTGGGACTTCCAGTTATCGAGACTCACATGTATTTTTACCAAATGCCATATTTCTCAGACGTTACATGCTGTCTTGAATGCATTCTTTTCTTCACTGAATAGGTCTGCAGTGCAGTCCAAAACCAGGATTTCACAGTAATTGATGACTACGTGACCGGACTCAAAACGTTGCTGTACATCCAAAGCTTACCAGATCTAGATGAATGGAACGGCCAGAGTCCTCCAACGCCTAGGCATCAGAAAGGAAAACCAGTGACAGAATTGGAGCACATTGTGAATAAGGTGCGCAGTACTCAACACAACGTTTCTTTGATACTAACTGGGGTTGAACAAATTAACCATAGCGATAGGGGAGATGAAACCCCTCTCTGTCCTCAAAGATTATTTCACAACCCTTTTCGACTCTAGACGCAGTGGATTCAGGTACACTGTAAAAAAAAAATGTTGTTTTTACAGTATAATACAGCTAATTTTATAGTAAAAATATGTAAAAATGGCTAATTTTACAGTAATAATCTGTAAAATTATGCTTTTACAGTGCTAAACTGTAAAATTGCTATTTTTTCAGTAATAAACTGTAAAATTGTTAATTTTACAGTTTATTGCAGTGCATTTTACAGTTTTAAACTGGAACCTCTGCTGCCAGTTTTGTACTCTTGTTTTTACAGTATAATATAGCTAAATTTTACGGCAATAAACTAAAATAAGTAACTTTACCGTAAGAAACTGTAAAATCGCTAATTTTAGTTTATTACTTTGCATTTTAGTTTCAAATTTTAACTTTGGCTGCCATAGTGTTATACTGTAAAAACAACAGCTCATTTTTTGCAGTGTACGAGACTTGCTCTAAGGCGCCCGCCGCCTGCTTAGACAAATCAATGCGATATCTAGTAATGGGAATGATTGCTCATTTGTTTGTCTATTCGCTTGGGCTCGCTTCAAATGTACCCTCACGCGGTCTGAATATTTGATACGTTTGTTTGATTAGGTGATTAAATCGTGAATTTTGGCCCATCAAAGGTAACTTTGAGGTACATTTTCTCTATTCAAAACTGCCTATGTAAAGATCAAGACTGGAAAATTTTTCTGGTGGTCAGGCCATAGTAGAAGCAAATTTACTAGTCGTATTTTTTTTTTTTTACAAACCAAAAAAGTAAATAAAAAAAGTAAACGAGCTTTCAAATAAAATAAAAAATATCAGTTCAACCAAGGTTAATACAGCTAATTAATTACGTTAACGTTGATTGTATAATGAAGTGATTATTATGAAACCAGGAAATCATGTTATTTTTAAGAGGAGTGTTTCTGACAACTTCAAATTATTATGAGCTTTCATTCATAATTTCACTCACAGATAACATATTCAATAAAAAAAAAATCTCCTTCAAAAAATTAAAGTCCAAATGTATATATATATATTTTTTTTCACATAAAATATCTAGTTTTTATGAGTACTGGAAGAACAAAAGTGACAACAGTTGTATTGTCTAGAATAGAACGTGAAAACCTATTGCCATCGTTTATTAAGCAAGGAGTCGGAGTCGACCTGATTACAGAAGTCGAAATCGATAATCGAAGGGCGGGTTAAATATTCTAAGAGTAGGAATCGATCATTTTCCCTCTATGTTCACAACTTATGCGGAATAGGACTGATTTTGGGGTGAGGGAGTGGAAATCGGAGGCTGTGTACCATTGCAAGAGTCGGTGTTGGAGCGAAGTTCCTCACTTTTCCTCCGACTCTGCAAGACTTGCTGTTAACCCATTCCAGGGGTGACTTTACTTTCAGATTTCAATCAGAAGCAGTTCAGTAAATCAGTCACGGACCGTGGTAGCCCGAACGGTAAGGCGCCGGAGGGTCCCGGTTTCGATCCCAGCCGATCAAAGATCCACCGTCTTCATTAATAGTGGCTGGGGGACGTTAAAAATGTCGTGGTCACAAAGTCCTCCAAGTGAAATGATACCTCTGGGGGTGCTGGGCTAAGGGTTTGCTCGACCCTTGTTCTGGTTTAAAAAGAATTGAGCGCTCTCCAGGGCCCTATCCCGGTTAAACCACGAGTTGTGGTAGGTACGGGGGACCCTGGAGTGTGTGAAGTAAATCCGTCAACTTGCAGTACTGCTAATGGTAAAGATATGTTCTTATATTGAAATTTCTACAGAAAGAAAGGACTAATAATTGCTAACACTGGTAGAGTTGGAGAGAGTGGCAATCCGTTGGCGAGTGATTCTTATATTTTTAGTCCCCGCTTCTTTTTACTTAATCACTACGAGGGGAATAGCGACCTCTTCTATTTATATAAGGGAAAATCCTCTTCGTAATCAATTAATACACCCATCAATTTATACAAAATAATAATTTTTCTTTCCTTTATCAGCTTTAAGTAGCAACTTTATAGAAATAATAGCACATTTTTGTTTCCAACTTTTTCACTGAGAACTATATTTTAATTATTTATAGTACCTGTTGTTCCTTTAACTATCAATTTTAATTTTTATCTCGAAGTATTTCAATTGATCATTTTTGTTTATATCTCACAAATATGAAGCAATAGCAATGGATCGAATAATTTCTTTTTTTTTTTTTTTAATTCTATTTGTAGAAACTTCCAAACTTCGGTGCATTTTTGTCCCAAAAGCAGGCAATAATTTCTGAAATTAAACTTCACGAAGACTTATTAGAAGAAAAATACAATCCTACATCAAACCGACCACCAAATACACCAGCGAAATCAATACCAAAAATTAAGGTTGGTATGAAAGTTTTTCTTTCAAGTTCAATTGTTACTGTAGGACACTTTGCTTACCCAGTTTTTCTCTGTAGGACATTATTGGTATTGCTCTAGACAAGATCGGAACATTTGCGAATCTGGACATCACTGAACAAGTAGTGGCAGTCATAGATGAAGTAAGTAACGTGTTAAACGTAGTTCTACTCACAACCGTTATTACATACTAGCTACTTGGTTAGCTCAGCAACAAACTAGCCGCTGCCGCGGGTCGCTACAGCCAGCGCCCTCTACACATAGTTGCCAAAACAATAATATAGAGTAATGTCATAAAGGCTAAAGCCTTCCTGATTAAATGGACTATTCAACAATAGGAGTTCCTGAGATGAGCGCGTTCAAACAAACACTCTACAGCTTTTTATACTATTAGTACTACATACGTGGCCCGCTGATGAGCTTCATGTTTGATTCACTTAAGCCTTAATTAAAATTCTCATTATCATTTTTTTTTTCTGTTTCATATCAACCACATTTTATAACAGTGGAATTCATATTTAATCATTTAGAACAAATCGCTTTAAATTTGAACAAAAATTTCAAGATTTTTCAAAATTTCTTCTGAATCCCTGCATCAAACCGTTAGTAAATTGAAACTGATGAATACTGAAAAATAACGAATCTATCGGTACTCGGTTCGTTTTTCAGTTAATTGGCATTCAAGAGAAAGAAGCAGGATATAGATACATAGAAAGATACTCAGTTTTTAATATAAGTAAATTAAGTATATTACATACCAGCCGCGTAGACGACAGTGTAGATCTCGCCGTTTACGGCTGCTCGGACTACCCGCTTGCGGCAGGTTGGTGTACATCGCTTTACAGGCCGTACTTCTGGGGCTTCGCTCCTTACTTGCAGCTTAAGGCAACTTCAGTAAACGAAAGTTTAAGTGAGTTCATCTTCAAACTTCTGTTTGTGAAGCGAACTCTTTGTGCATTGACGCAGCTCAAAAAGCGTAATACTTAAACTCATATAAGATTTTTTGAACAGATATTTTAAAATTGTATCAGGACTATCTGCATTTAGGATTTAAAAACTACAGACTCTTAAAACAACCGGGTTTATGAAGTATTTCAAGACAACATTTTCATTCATTCTAGGAAATGTGCATCAACTGTGGAAAATGCTACATGGCCTGCAATGACTCGGGATATCAAGCCATTAAGTTTGATCCAGTTACCCATCTTCCACAAGTGACTGATCAATGCACAGGATGTACCCTCTGCTTGTCTGTCTGTCCAATTATAGATTGCATACGTATGATAACTCGAAAGACACCCTATGAACCAAAGCGAGGAGTACCCGTAGATTTATCGATTTCTCGTACTTTAAACGCAGAACCTTTACCAGCACAATAACTTTGATGTATGTTTAGGCTATTAGGTTGTGTCAGAATTTCGACTTTTATATCGTTTATCATGTTGGAGTGTGTGCATGTATCACAAATGAATAAAGGAAACAGTTTCAAGAACTTTTGTGAATATATTTTTTGTGTATTTAGAGCTTCAGACTTTTAATTTGTGTTATTTATTCAATATGATTATATAAGAAATTTTTCAGACTGCTACGCTGTTATTCGGTTATTGGCTTTAGTATTTAAACGGTACAAAAGAAGTACTTGCATGCATTAGTGCTTTACGTCTATTTCAGTAATTTTACATTAAAGCGAAAACAAAATCAGATCTAAAAAGATACTTTCAGGGACAAAATCTACCAATCAAGGGAAAAGAAACTGACAATATCAATTTGTTTCTAAAAGAAATAACTGAAAATGTCCTTTATAATACATAAACTGTGAGTAATTAGTATAAAAATTTCGGGTTTTGCTTAATGTATTTATTTTTACAAATAGGGGGAAAAGTTGTAAACATTTTTCCATCATTTATGTCCTTATTATTCGAAGTAGACCGTGCTATACTGAACAACACAGCTGAGAAGTATAAACCTGATACGTTACTAGGCCACTGAATAGTTGAAAAGCTATGCGATACCATAAAGGGTAGTACAAAAATAGTTTTTTTTAGCAAATCATAAAATCAACTAATATTTTTAGCTTAATGTTCATTTTTTTGCAAATAAAACTGTCTGGTGAGCTTTTTACAAATTAGCTTTATAAGCCTTAAATGTAAAACGTAGTGTACCAACACGAGTATTAGCTCTGTGGAATACTGTAGTATCTGTTAGCTATTTATGAATTAAATCTTATAATTAAATGTGAAAATGGAACGTTTTCGCGCAGTCTTTAACTGTGATCCGGAAATGAAAATCGCAAACGCCACATTCTTCAAGGGTGGCTGAAAACACGTTGAGATCTCATAGCAGCACTTTGTAAGCATTGTTATATTTTATAACAATGAAGCTAACAAAATAAGAGCAGCTTCGAAATATTGAGCTCTGACCTTGACAATGTTTCCCTCTTTTTGTTTTGTCTCCTTTAAAAAATCCCTCCCTCTTTTGTCCCCTTTAAAATTAGAGGAAACTTTTATGGTAAATGTTACTGTGAAATGTAGTGTTATTATTACAGACATTTTTTTACAGTAAATTGTGCCACGAAAAAGGCGGGGATTACAGCGCCAATTGATGCACCACAGGACTTATTGGGAGATGCGCCTAGCACCCATTTTGGCAATAATCAACGTGCGTTGATTATTTGACAGAAATTTTCATACAAATTTATTTCGTTAAAAATATGCTCATTTTAATTTTGAATGACATTTTTATACGGACCAGTATGCAAAATTCTTAAAAGTCGAACTAATATAAAATATAAAAAACGTGTGTGCTTCTTTTTATTTATTTATTTTTTAATTTTAAGATCAACACAGCATTACATATAGTCACAGGCTCACAGGCAAACACATAATATGATCAAAGCTGCCTTTAGAGTGAAAAAAAAAAACAAAAAAAAAAAAAAAGCTGTATTAATATTCAAATCATATAATTGTATTAATATTATAATATGTTAAATATGATTAAATATCAGTACTGCAAAGCTAATAAAATCTTCTTTCATAAACAAACACGTAAAAAATATTTGTATTATTACGACTATTGGAATTTTTTTTTTCAAAAGGCATGAAAGTGTTTGAAAATTTTCCAAGTTCAGCTGTTTAACAAAAACTTGGTATTTTATAATATAAGTAAAAATAATTCCGTGATTGCAGAGAGAAAGAGAATAAAAAAGAAAATTTATTTTTATAATTTGGTTAAAATTACTTCTGCAAAACGCTAATTGAATAAATAAGAAATGGTAATTGCAGTCATGCATGACTTGTGTAGCTTATAAATGAAAGATTATCTTCTAGCATCCTTAGCTGCTTATCAGAAAACTATGCAATATTAACCCATTAATGCCTAGCGTCGCTTTTTAGGGACGGTCCAAAAACTGTTTTTATTGACCAAAAATGAACATTTCAACCAAATAATAGTGTTCAATTATTACTTTGGTATTGTTTCAATTCATTATTAACAGATTGCAGTACATAACCATTGTTAAGTGTGTTCTGTAGCCGTGTAACCAGTATGCAAAATATCTTTGGAAAAAAACTGTCAGGCATTAATGGGTTAAAACGACTTTATTGAGAAGTCATACACGAAGCACGATGTTGGGATTTTTATTGAAAATGGCAGCCTGGATTCGGGGGTTGGCGGGTTGCCGAAGGTAAGGCAGGATGCAATGATAAGTAATGTTTGAAGTGTTTCTTTTAAAACTATCCGTCGACTTTCAAGTTCAATAAATTTACAGTGTTATGTAACGTGTTCAAATTTTGTTTTTATCGTGAATCATTACATCAACATGTTGACACATTATCTGGAAAACTGAAACGATATGTCAACCAATAGTAATGCGATGAAACGTAAAAGAAACGTTCTAGTACTGTTCGTGAAGCTGCGTCGGCAAATATTGTGAAATGCGCAATGCCATATTCTTCTCCATAAAAACGCAAACCTACGTACTGCCACTTTATTGAGCGAAAAATTGAAGGAATTTCATTGAACACCTCTAGAAATCTCCTGCATGGAGTCTAAATTTATCGTCCTGCGACTACAGTTGCAAAGAAAGTTAAAAACTAGTTCATTCCCGGGAGTAAATTGGGATTTGTAAGAAGGAACTTTTGAAAATTCCAATGAATTTTTATTTAATTTAAAGAAAGGAACATTTTTTTTATATTTTACCCTTTTTTCTGCGATTTAAATTTGTCAAAAAATTTTTATTGTTTAACCCAGACAACACCAAATATCTCTAAGATATCCAAATAGGTCCATCATATATCCAGACGTCTCTTGGATTTACCACTCAACTGATAGACATCCAGATACGTCTATATCATGGATATGGATTTGTCAGATATTGTCTGGATATCCATTCGGTTACGTGGTTTGGATATGGATATTTGGATAGCGTACGGATATTAAGATTATGGATATGGATATTTGGATCGCGTATAGATATCCAGATAGTTACATGTTTTAGCTATAGATATTTGGATAGCTTATGGATGACTGCGTAATGTCGTTTGTTGCATTATAAATGTCCATGAATGTCTACTTTAAGGATATTTTGAAGTCATTTAACTTTTAGATATGTCTTGATTTGTTTATAGTTAGGCCTGTGAGGAAAAAGTTTTTTTAATTGAAAAGTTTATTGATTTAAAGTGAGTTTTATTTTTTTTTCGATTCATTTTTTTTTTCAAAATGTGTGGTGAGAAAACTTTAACTTCTACTCAACTTGGTTGATTTCCAAAATCACGATACGGCGCTGCGGTTCAAGCTTGCTCAAAATTAGTCAATTTTGTTGTGTTTCATATTCTTCTCTGTGATTGCAATGACAATGTAAGTTACCTTTCTTATTAAGTACTTCAGCTGTAATTGATAACTTTCTTTTTTGGAATATTTCTTATAGTAAAAGTTAAGTTAATGCGTTATCTGCCGCTCGTTCGTTTGACTGGAATAGCGGTGAAATTTCACCGTTGCTTCTGTGTTTAAAGTTT